>JADDOH010015213.1:0-29206 GCA_016648135.1 Agrypnia vestita
AAGAGAGGACAAACTTATTGTTTCGGAGGTAAGTTTATAGAACTCCATAAATATAAAAATAGAAACACTTGTTTTTTAGTTCTACTTTTTTAATTTTTATGAGACGCCTTTCGCCTTATGAGAGCATTTTCAGAGATTGATAATGCCTTCATTAGGCAGTCTCATAAAAAAGTAACTAAAAAATAAGTGTGTTTTTATTTTCATTTGTGGGAAGAGATGACGTTGCGGATGCAGATACGTAGTAAGTACCTATACATTTTGATTTTGGAATTCGGAACCGATCGGTTATTTGGGTTACCGTCTGTACAACGTCACTTCCGGTTTCCTTGGCAGCCTCACCTGTCCACTCCATACAACGTGAAGAAATCGGGGTCGCTTTGACAGACCCCATTCCAAAAATTCACACAACCAGCAAAACAACAACACGACGTAAAAAGATCGCTGTATCTGTACTCTACACTGGCTCACGATTTAACATTTTTACTAAGTGGTGCGGAACTGGCACTTCGACTGGCCACCCGCGGCCAACCTGCGGGCCGTCCTTAAAACAGGTGAAATCGCAAGTGTCTGGCACCTCGCAAGCGGGCCCGTTTTGGGCTGTCGAGTTTGGGCATCTCGCGGAAAATGGTATCCAACTTTCCTTCGGGTGGCCCTGATTGACTTTCGGCCGCACTAGTTTACTGACACCGCTCTGCGTATGGAAGTGCTGCACTCACGACCGACCTCGACGACTGCATTCCTTATTCAAATCTGTGGTTTCTTGCCTACGAGCTGCCGTGTGGCCATTTTCCGCATTCGTCATTTTTTTTTTTTATAATACAAATATACGTTAGATACCTGTTGCTTACGGGCGTTATTTTAGTTAGCTAAAAAACGCTAGGTCGTAACTCGTAACATTTTCATTTTGTTGGCATTGAAATCTTTTTATAAATATTTGCAATTAGTAGGTATAGGTACCTACATGGTTTCACTTAAGGTTTCAAATGGGTTAGTGTGAGTATTACTGTGCGTAATACGCGCATTAGGTATGTCGGTATTATTGTGGACCTGTGAGCGTTTTCAGTGTCCAGTAACGCGGATGGGCGGTGACCTATTAGCAGCCGATGTACAACGCAGCGGACCGAAATTGAAACCACTTCTTTATTCTTCTTGGCACTGTCCCAACTCATTGTGTAGATATGCTGTTGGGGTCGGCTCTTCTCATTCTCAGGCTGTATTTTCTTCGGTTCTGGGTGTCGCTTAGGTCGTTTCTTTGCAGGATTTTGGAGCATTGAGTCTTCCAGGAGCTCTTTGGTCTTCCTCGGGATGACTGTCGATGAAGCATCGATGTAGCATCGTTGAAGCAAGTAGATGTCGATGGAGCAAAATATCTACACATTGTTTAAACGTACACTATACTTTGTAGCAATTTCCTGAAAACAAATATTCCTAAAAGCAAAACTTTATGTTGTGATGAACAATTTTTTTCTCTATAAGTAGGTACCTACATGTTATCATTATTTAATACTCAACTCTATAACTGTTATACGAGTATATTATAATATATGTATATGTATACATGGCGTCGGAACACACATAAACAATAAATATCATAAAATGGTATCGTACCTGTATAAAAATAGTATATGAAAATGTCAGCTCTATACATACATCATTTAATATTAAAAAAAAACACATTTCACATATTTTCGTAACAGGCTGCAATGCACACTATGCCAGTAGAATCCTTAAGTGAAAACCTTTGGCACCATATTTGATGGTCAATTTTAAACAACCTAGCACCTTTTCTTTGTAAACTTTACAACATGTCGTTAGGCACTGGAGAAGTTCCCGACTTTCTGAAAAGTGCAATAGTAACTCCAATTTTAAAAAAACCTACGCTAGATGCAGAAGACCTCAATAATTACAGACCTATATCCAATTTACCACTTATCGCTAAACTGCTTGAAAGAATTGTGTCTTCGCGGCTGAATGCATATATGGACGCACACAATTTATTTAGTAAATTTCAATCAGCCTACAGAAAAAACCACTCTACAGAAACCGGACTCCTTAAAATTTTATCTGACATCATACTCGCAATAGATACGGGCAAATTAGTACTCGTCTCTCTTCTTGACATGAGTGCCGCTTTTGACACAATTGACCATGACTTCTTGCTGAGAAGAATGGAAGTATCTTACGGTCTACGCGGTACAGCGCTTAAATGGTTCCAATCCTATCTCTCGAACCGTTTCCAAACGGTAGTTATTGATAACATTGAATCAGCACCGGTTTGTATGAAGTCAGGTGTTCCACAAGGATCGGTATTAGGTCCTTTACTTTTCATCATGTACACAAAAGATTTATTTGATATCATTACCACACACGGACTTCTAGCTCACTGTTATGCTGATGACTGGCAACTATACTTCCATTGTTCTCCAAACGATACAAACATACTAAAACAATCTATCATTCAGTGCATAAATGACGTAAACCTTTGGATGTCCTCGAATAAACTGAAACTTAACCCGACCAAAACTGAGTTCCTTTGGACAGCTACCCGAAGACGCCAACACCTGTTGGAAAAACTCCCACTCTCTATTTCAAATATTGACATAATTCCTAAAACTAATGTCAAACTACTTGGAGTCTACTTGGATTCAAGCATGTCTCTTAGTAAACAAATTAATAGCACAACCAGCTCTGCATTCTATCATTTACGCCGCATTAAATCTATTCGCAAAAGCATCCCAACAGAAGCAACAAAATCACTAATAAATGCATACGTTATCTCTCGCTTAGACTACTGTAATGGTATCTACGCTCATCTCCCGAAACAGGAAATAAACAAATTACAATCTGTATTTAATGCCGCCGCAAGACTTATTACCGGCGTTTCAAAGTTTGCGCACATCTCAAACCATCTTTAAAACCTTCACTGGCTTAGATGTCCAGAGAGGATTGAATATAAGCTTTGCCTTACAATATTTAAGGCTATTCACAACATGGCCCCTCAATACATAACCGACTTCTGCATTCCTTTCTCCGCAAATAATAGACAACTAACACTTCGCTCAGCATCAACATCTAATACAAATAGGTTAGGTGAAGTAAATCGCGTCCACAAAACTAATTTCGGTGATCGTGCTTTCGCGGTGGCTGGACCAAAGTTATGGAACAAACTACCTAACAAACTGAGACAAACTGACAGCTTACCACTGTTCAAAAAACAACTTAAGACGCATTTATTTAGACAATCCTATAAAAACCTATAAAATCTAACCACAACAACGCTAGCTAATGTTTTCCACTCATATTGTGCACTCCGCGAAAACACATAATTCTTTCAGGGACTCACAAACTATTATAGTACTCAATTTTAATTCCACTTCTTGTATGCCACCTAGTGAATAAGTAATAGTAAATAAGTTTTTTCTTTTCTAGCAGTAAGTTGTCTTGTAAGATAATAATTTCTCTATGTAAAGCGCCCTTGAGGTGAGTATTTCGCGAAAACGGCGCTATACAAATTATCCAATTATTATTATTATTAACCCGTTTGTCCTGAGTGATGTGAGGAACACTATTCGTCGTTTGAAGATTTCTGAATAAAAATTGATGCTTGCAAGAAAGAAAAAAGCCGAGACAAACCAAATCATCAATTATTTATTGAAATAAACTCAGAGAACCTCTAAAATTTTACGCAGGCAATCAAACAAATTATTTTGTGTATAACAAAACAAATTAATAAAAATTTGCACCTAAATAACATTAAATTCAAACATCTTCCTAGCATGTATATTAAATAAAAATCACGATATTTTGAGATACTCGATCCATTTAGTGATTGTAAGATATCAGTGATCGAGTCACAGTTGGTGATTTTGTGTTCATTACTACGAAGAAAGAAAAATTTACCCACCATCGATACATACAGGTTATTACTGCGCATGCGTGTGTGCTGCAAGCTAGTGCCCATTAGAAAATACTCGCAGCGCGTTTTTTGCAACGGGAAATGTCGAAAGAAAAATAAGGTAGGATGGAAGAATCGGTTATAAAGATTACTAAGCCGTGAATATTTAACAGCCGCAAGACTGACGAAAGATCGCAAGGAACAGGAAATCTCAACGTGGAAATTATACTTCTTGCCATTGTGGCTGCCAAATGACTTTCTGCCGTGCGTAGACAGCGCCATCTTCCTGATCTGATGAATGATAAGGCTTGATTCACACTATCGGTCCGCTCACGATCCAGTCAAATATTCTTCCATACCAAACTGTGATTGGACCGGGAATGGAGCAAGGCACTCGTGTGAATGACTTCATGAAGTTTGGAGAATACAAAATGGGATATGTTTGATCTGATGAATCCAATTATGGAAAGTTTAATTCTGAATTTGAGGGGTACAAGAGCAAAAGCACCGCTATCAAACAGAAAGAAATTTAGATAAACGTTAATTACGTAATAAATTTAATAATAATTTTCGGTAAAATCTAAACCACGAGCCTTATAAAATAAGTTGTGACTAAAGAAGAAAAAAACTTAATTTAGTTACAGAATCATAGACAAGCCTATCAAGTTTTTAAAGAATTGTGTCCACCGACTTCAAAAATAGAGTTTTGAGAAAAAAGAAATGAAAGTTTTAAGTAGGAATGAAACGGATATTTTTTTAACTTACATAGAATCGTCGATTCCAGCTCCATGAAACAAAGATCCTGCGAAAGACAAACGATAGCTAAGCAGCTGCCTCGATATACCTGCGACGCTCGCGACGGCCCAATCTAAGGAGAGGAATTTCCAAAGACTCTCTCATAGAGTTTTACTCCGATTGACTTGAAACTTTGGGAAAATATTTTTCGCACGTTGTAGGTAGGTACTATTACATAAAAAACTGATTTTTTTAAATTTTCATACCCATGTAACCCCTTATTCCTTATAATTACCTTCGCAGCGCAGGACCGGACCATGTTTGGAAATAGGAAATAGTAGTATTTTTATGCAGTATGTATGGTACAGAATAAATAAATACGAAATTGGTAAACAGAATAGATCTCCTTTTATTCCTCATAAATTCCATATAAAGTGTTATCTAGTGTCTAATACTGCAGAATTATCGATTGCATCGGTCTTACTAGGAAATTTATTCTACAATGTAATGAGAAAGAACACTCCATCAGTGGCTTAGACAAAGAGTTACATTCTTGTTGTATGACGCAATCAAACAACTCGATTGATATGACTCGATGCCCAGAATCCTGCGCATGCTATCAAACCAAGACATACGGGTGAAGGAAGCAATACGAGTACATCTACCTGCCATCTCGAGATTGAAATCATTCCGAGGAAAGTAAAAAAAAAGATATTACTCAAAACATTCTAATTGTATACAATATAATACTAGCTTTACTTCTATCTGTGTCTTACTGATGTAACAATCTCGCTATCCTAAGAATAAGGGGGAAAATGGTCTTATTTTTTGACGTGGTGAGCTGAAAATAGTCACGTTGACCCAGAAATCCTACACGGAGTATGTATCACGACGCCGGAGCACACGTTTAAGCAACGTTCGAGAGTTTTTTTCTGTTTCAGACAAACCGTTTTATAATTAACTGTTAAAAATAAGATGCAATATTTTATGTTTCATATTTTAAACGGTTTTTTTTAAGAACACGGAGAAAATTAGTATCAATTGATTTAAGTAATTTGTTTTTTTTATTTTTGGGTTTTGCAGTTAACTATGAAATTAATGTATTAACATGCAATATATATTAATCAAAAACTCGGCCGAGGCGGGTAGGTACTAGAGAAACTATAAAAACAAGAGTAAAAGAAGAGTATCTTGTTAGTGTAGTGGTCATGACACTCGCCTAATGATCAACTGGTCGGTGGTTCGAACCCCGTTCCAGGACACGGGCAAATCAGTCTTCTTTTCATAGCACAGGCGCTTAGCTTAGTTTGGAAATAGTGAGAATATTTATATGACACGTATTCCCAATTTATCAACTTCTTCCTGCCCCTGTATCCCGGTTCATACAGGGTCGGGCCTCCTTGTACAAAGGCGCCAGGACCTTCCGTCCTGGGTTGTCACAATGGGAACATCTTGTGCCGCCAGCTCCCTCTCAATATTAGTCCATCATGTTCCTAGAGGTCTGCTTCTACCTCTAGGTTTAGTTGGGATATTTAGTGCTCGTATTCCCAATTTATAATTTATTTTATTTTTTAAATTGGCGTACACGGTTTAATATTAAATTCCGAGGTACGAAAATTTCTCTCTTGTTAATAAATTAGATTGGTAGCAGCGACAAAGGTGTCTGGAGAATTGACACCGAATACGATTATTATGAATCAATATTAGAAATTGCTTTAAATAACAAAGCTGCGAGAAAGAATTGTCGATCGGGAACTCTTTTTGAATGCGGCTTTCGTCGTCTCGGTCCCACTTCCCACGGATCGGAACGATCAAGAAGTGCCTATTCACACGAATTTCGAAAGGCGGTAATAACGCCTAATACGGTTTCGTTGCCTATCTCGGGGTAAGAGCGTCGCAAATCGATACTAGACAATAATCTGGTATTTATTGTAGTCGTAGAAAATATTTATTTATTTATTTTTATTTTTTATAAAGTGATGAACTGACTCGTTACCAGTTAACGGATTTTTTTATTCGGTGCCATGATATAATATAATTGTGTTAAAATAGATTTTGGTAAATATTTCAACGTTTATTTTATTTTTTGATTGTATTCATCATCATCATCATTCTTGGCACTACAACCCTTGGTGGGTCTTGGCCTCTTCAATAATCTTCCTCCACTCATCTCGGTTTAGTGCCAGCTCTCTCCAGTTCCGAAGCTCCAAGGCAGAGATGTCTTTGGGGACGTTGTCACTCCATCTTAATTTTGACCTTCCTAAGCTCCTTCGCCCTATTGGCCTTGAGTTCAGCGGGGATTTTGGTGTTTGATGCTCGGACATTCTCTCCACATGACCCAGCCACCGAAGTCTTTCCAGTTTTATAAATTTTGTGACATTTAGATCCTTAAACAGACTATAGAGCTCATTGTTGTAAAGTCTGCGCCAAAATCCATTCTTGATTGTATTACGATACATTAATATAATCTGAAAAAATTATGTTGATCAAAATAAAGTCATATTCATTTAACCCCCTTACGCGTCTTATGTGTGTTTATATAATATATCGTTAGGAAGCAACATCCTTCATCTATTTAATGATTTATTTGTCGTTGCTCTCGATATTACATATTTAATGCAGTAGGCGTTTGAAATTTTGGAATTTTTCGTGACATAAAGAATCCATATGTAGAATCTATTCCCATACTGGGGAAAGAAGTTGTTCTATATCGTTAATAATTCAAAAATATTGTGGCAAAGCGTCATAGTAGCCGTGTCCAAAAGAAAAACCTACCGACATTACACGAAAGCGTTTACTGCCCGAAATTTTTTTTTTTGACCGGTCAATCTTTGAACTCGTAGCGGTCAATTTTTCAATTTGTACAAACAATGATGTAACTTAATATAAATTAATATAATTAATAGAAATAAACTTTGTAATAATACTAATAATATAAATTACTAATATTAGGTCCTTACATATGAAATTGGTGTTTAGTATGGAAGGAACATAAAGCCGATTTTTTTTTATTATAATATATTTATTTAATCAATGTATGTACCATTGCTATCTATGCACTTTTGCCATCTCATAGGTAGTTCATCGATCCCTTTACTAAAAAAACCATTCGGACGGGAATCAATAAAATCTTTGAAGGCGGTTTGGACTGCCCCATCGGAGTTGAATTTTTTCCTTTGCAAGAAGTTATCCAAATTTCGAAAAAAATGGTAATCTGTTGGGGCAAGATCCGGAGAGTACGGTGGATGTCTTAGACAGTCCAATTGAAGCTCCTCTAATTTGGTAGCCGTCTGTTGTGCAGTGTGTGGTCTAGCGTTATCATGAAGCAGCAGGGCCTAGAGCGATTAACCAGCCTCGGTTGTTTAGCAGCTAGCTTTTCCATCATGGTTTGCAGTTGCTGACAATAGACATCTGCCGTAATCGTCTGGCCAGATTTAAGAAAGCTGTAGTGAACGACACCAGCACTAGTCCACCAAACGCTCACAAGTAACTTTTTTGAGTCAATTTTCGCTTGGGGCATGGTTTGGCTGGTTCGGCAGGGTTCAGCCATTGCGATGAGCGCTTCCGATTATCGTACAGGATCCACTTTTCATCACAGGTAATGATTCGATTTAAAATCCCTTCATTATTGTGCCGGTTGAGTAATGCAACGCAGCAGTCAATGCGCGTTTGTTGATTTGCTTCACTCAATTTGTGAGGTACCCACCTTTCAAGCTTTTTCACCTTACCAATTTGCTTCAAGTGGATTAAAATAGTTTTATCACTAACACCGCAGCCTGCAGCTAACTTGGATGTGGTTTGCGATGGATCCGCTTCCACAATAGCCTTCAATTCTTCATTATCAACTTTGGTCTCCGGCCTTCCACGGGGCTTGTTCTGCAGGTCGAAATTTCCAGAACGAAAACGTTGGAACCAAAACGCACTGTGTTTTCTTTTGCGGCACCGTCGCCATACACATCATTAATCCTTCGAGCCAGTTCTGCAGCACTGGTGCCACGGTGGAACTCGTACTCGTAAATAACGCGATATTTCAAGTTTTTCATTTTGTAAACTGAGTGACGCAAAGAAAAAAACAATTGAGGAAAAAACAAATGAATTATAATTTTCAAAACACAAATACATGAGTAAATAGCTGTATAAATTTGAATTTGGAATTCCTAACCAAAGAGAAGATATTTGAGATCAAATTTGCCAGTACGGCAAAACGCCAATTTCATATGTAAGGACCTAATAATATATAATTTATGTAAATGTAACGTACGAAGAAATTTGTTGAATATTTGAGCTATTAGAACGATTAAATAACAAAAATCTTTTTGGTACTCCTACTCTTAATATATAGTCCAAAACGTATATCATCTCACTAAGTTTAAAAAATTAACCGCTGAACCACAGTTGTGTTTAACTTTTCAGTCAATTTAAAAGAGAAAATGTAATGTATGTACCTACTCGTATATGTTTCGTAAAATATGTTTTCTTTATTACGTTTAATTTACAAAAAAAATCAGTCCCCAATCACGAAAAGAAGCTGTTTTCTCTTTTCTAAAAATTGAGAATTTGCAGATAGGTTTTTATATTGCCATCGAATTGTTTCCTGGACTTCAAAATAAGATTTTACGGTTTGCTATAACTTCATCTAGATTTTAATTTTTATATCCTGATATAAAATTTGCATCGAGGTTACCAGGTCACCATTTTTATCGACTGGTATATTGAATATTTTGCCGGTGTAATGCCGACCAAAATGTTCGGCTAATCTATATTCCACTTGCGATTCATGCAATATTTTCGTCGGGCGTTTCCTTTCAAGCCTAAACATTGACCCTGATAGTAAATTGGCTCGGAGAATTTCGCTAATTGAACGGGAGAAAGCTGTGGCACGATGATATTAACTAACAACAGCTGACCTTAATGCACTGCTCTTTGACTGTCGTGTGGTGCGAGACATGTACTATACTTCACTGTGATCAGGCGTCATGAAGACCACGATGAATGCTTTCTGATGGCGCGTGTTCAATGGAAGACTGTAGGATTTTAATGAAAGCTATGTGAAGACGGTTATAAGATGAATTGAGCACAAGAGAAGGTATTGTAGATTGTAGGCTACGAACGAAAGCAACTGGAAGACTGGAAATTTGTAATCTTCTTCTTCAACATCCCAAGATGGGATTTGACTTCCTTCTTAACTTCTCCCCTCCAGGCATTAAATGTAGAATCAAAATTGCGAGTCTGTCCCTTTATTTTTAGTTACGCTAAGTGGTAATGGTACCTAAGTAAATTAAAATGGTTACACTAAATTCATAGTTTACCATGCTGAAAGGAACTAATACGAAAGTAACCACTCCTATAACAGTTGCGGGAAACGGAGTATGCCTTTCCTTCCCATCGACTTCTATTGTTGGTCATGTTCTATGCAGTAGCCCATTTATTCCACGGGTTGTATAGTGGCCACTTCCGCTGGGGTGCCTGCTTTGTTATGATCTTTGGCTCTCCGTCGTTGAGTATTATTTCAACATGGTTATCGCAGCACTTGGGCCTCCTATTCCTGGTTGTTTTTCTCCAGTTCCTGGATCTTCCCATCCAACTCCAGTACTCTGCAACACAGTGAACCCATCTCTTCTTATGTCTATCTCTAAGCTATTTCCGCTGAGCGTCTCCATTTGTTCATAATCTTATAATCAACAGAATGTTATTTATGTTAGTATATAACCACTGAAAATTTACTTTTTTGTCTACCAGTTTCGGTACGTAATCCGTCTATTCGTCAGGACAAGCACTACACTAGTCATGCATGTTAGCCTTAAGGATCCCATCCACGGAAACGCATTTGTTTCGAAAGTAACTCTGCCGCCCTACATTCGTCATCCAATTAGCCGGTCTGTCCAGTTTTACTTCGAGACTTTCCCGTGCGACGATTCGAGGAAAATTTGACGTTCAGCCGTTTCTGTCGACAGTCGTTTCTGAAATAACGGAGAACAGGTACACAGAGCACTCCCGCCACCACATATTTACAGAAATTAAAAAAAAATACGACTAGAACGATCTTTGGAGTCACAAAATTACCTGACCTTAAAAAAACGACGGTATTTATTCTGCGACCAATGATTTACCCCCTTTTGATTACCAATGATTTAAACGTTAACAGTCCTACTCGTTTTTGAAAATTCTATATATATATATGTTCGAATTATAGGAACCTTTGTATATTTTAATGTTCTATGCTAGAGACATATTATCAACTTTAGTTTGTTATATACATAGATTTCACAGGTGGTAATGATACCTGATTTGTTTAAACTACATTTGTGCATCAAATTTTTCTTCAGCTACTCTATAGCTTCCTGTTTGTGCTTTCTCGTCAATCTTCGTCTCAATCTTTCATCCGAAGAGATATTTTTTCCAATTCCTTAGATTTTGTGATCCTCTAACTTCTCTAATTGTGGCTAGACCTCATAATCTTCTGTTACAAGTGCATCGGCACTAACGATATGACACCTTTATTAAGTTTTAGCTTAGTTCTAGTTTTAGGTTAAAAATAAATTTTAACTAAAATCCTTTAAACATTTCACATCTATTTAGAAGGACAAATTTAAATTTGGTGTGGGCACTTTATACAGGTATAACTCAGGTATTCATTAGGCACAGGTAGATTCTTGTTTAAATTATGAAACAAAAATATTCAAGCTACAATGTCCTAATATCAACAGTTTTGTAGGTAAGCGATTTCAAAGGTTGCATTTTTTTCATTATATCTGGCTTATTTTCTGTAAAATTTTGGTTATCGAACATAAAAAATTCATTCGCTTTAATACAAGTCAAATAAAATGTTACAGAGAAAGTGATAGTGTAAGGAATGCAGATATTAGGAATGAATGTAAAGCTGATCTTAGCATAATTAATAGAATTAAAAAAGGGTCGCTCAGATGGTTTGGGCATGTTGAGCGAATGAATGAGGAAAGAATGGTAAGAAAGATATATAATGCAAGTGTTGATGGCGCCAGAAAGAGAGGGCGACCGCGGAAGACGTGGCATGACCAGATCAACCAGATACTGGAAGATGGTCCCGTTAGAAGCCTCAACACCCGGCGAGCTTGCATGCGAAGATGTATGAATGTGGATGAGGCGAGAGTTGCATGTCAGGATAGAAGAGTGTGGCGCTCTATCCTCTCTGCCTACCCCCACGGAGAAACGGCGTGATGGTAAGTAAGTAAGTAAGTAAAATGTTACAGATTTTTTTTTAAACAATAGATTTAGTATACATATTATGTACAACATTTAAAAATAGTGTGAGATTGCCAAGATGTCAAGACATTTGACACGCGAAGGCGTGAGACTCAATACTGGAACAATTTTTTTGCACGGAAGATACAATTACAACAGTTCTTCAAACATTCTAATCGGCTCTTGCTAAATCGCAACACGAAGAAGAATGCATATTCTTTATGCAACTCTGTGTCGTGAGCAAAACACATTCACTATTCACGAATTTATGTTTTGTCATTGTTTTCCATTTTTGTATCGACTTTGAGAATATTGAGCATCGACGGCCTCGGTAGATCGATCAATAGGTATTATTAGATAACTGCTTAATTATCCGACGTTTATTTGATTCAATTTGAGTTTTATTGATATTTGTGATATATAATTCTTTGACATGGTTAGAGGAAAGTAAAGTGCGCATTGAATTCTACATTTTATGTATCTATCCCAAAATTATGTTTTCTATACATTTACAGACCATACTACGCCCCCGATGATAATTGTACATAATATGTTTTGAGTTTGTTTTCTTAGTTTTAGGTTATAGGTATTACAATATTATTTTAAAAAAAACGCGAATAATTATGCATCAGCCCAATAATTATGAAACGACATGTCCTGATGAATTACAAAATAATCAATAAAGTGGTTTATTGTCGATAATTAGAATTAGTAAAACTAATTAATTAACCATCACGCTATTTCCCCGTAGGGGTAGGCAGAGACGAAACGCCATATTCTCGAAAGTAACGAAAAATTAATTGCGAAAATATGGAGAATTGGTGTGGTGAAGTCCTGCAGTGGCGTCCATGACTAGGCAAGAGAAGCGTAGATTGATTACAGATGCGTTTTACTGAAGACATTATGGGGTTACAAACACTTCGACATTTAAAAAAAAAACGTTTTTTTTTGCTTTATCTTATAGCTTGAAGTTCTAAAAATAATTTCAAAAGTTGGCTGAGTTATAGCAACTTGAAGCTAGTCTTGTAAGTGAATTTTTAAATGAATTTAATTATTCTTTTGCGTGTTTCTCGAAACTCTCTTTTTCAGATTGGTGGAGAAAATATCTCAAAAAACATTAGGCATATTTTTTTTACTAATTACTTATATTATTTAAAATACCTATTCATATTTTTTTTAACTTCGATTTTTTAAGTAAAAAATGAAAATTATTTTCAACCGCTCTCCCTTGCACGTTTTTTTTTCTTTTTTCTATATGCTACATTATAGACATTACATTGTAATTGACTTTTTATTTCACTGAAATCCTGGCGAAATGATTATCTCCACCAGATGCGCACGTCACGGAGAAGGAATTTTTCGGGACAGCATAATAAGTAATTCCGCCATTTTTAAATTTTCAAAATGATTTGTTCGTGAAAAATATTAGCCTATATATGGCATAAACAATAATAAAGCACTTTTTAGGTGCAATAGTTACGTATTTTTTAAAATTTATTTGTGCATTGTGTTGGAGAAGAGCTGCGCAGAACCGAGTATAGATAGATGCAGACAGGTATTCTAAAAATATTCGGTAATAAAGGTGAACTGGGCCCAAGTGCTATCTAGCAGAATTCATTCAAAGTTAAATCTAAGAAACATGATTTTCAAAACTGGCAATAAATAAGATAAGTAGTACCAACCGAAAAAATCTTGACGTGTCCGGAATATGTGGATTCTATTATATTAATGACAACATCTATTAGAATCAAGAATTTGTTCGTTAAGTACCTGCACAGAGATTTAATAGTAGTTATTAAGTACTTGCATGCATGTTTAGAAAGCATGGTAATAATATCGTACACTGGCATTAAAATTTTCCGACACACCTTTAGTATTTTACTTTCATATTTGTTTACGAGGAAAGTCAGCGCAAGTATCGATCAAATAACAGTAGGCATATTGAATCGTAATTATTGCAAAATGTCGTCCGCATTACGAAATTTTGCGGACTTTACATAGCTTTCATTTGAGTGCATCGTGGTGTATACATATAATTATAGTATTTTGTTTTTGTACGCATACACTGCTAGGGAAAGTATTCTGCATTGCAATATGAAATTGCACATATGTACTGTAATATACGCATGTTTGAATAATCTATGGCTTCTAATATGGGTAATAAAGCGACATCCTTGAAATGCCGGCAAAACTAATTAGCCGACTAATGCTCCAAAGATAAATAACAAATTTGTATTTTTTAAGGTCCACTTTTAGACCAACTAAGGATAAATGTAATATAATTGTATTTTGTTTATTTATTCTAAATTATTTATTATTATTATTAAATTTGTATTATTTTAAAAAAATAGTTAAAAATAAGTGTATAATAAGTTTGCAATACTTATAAAAGGCACTAAATTACAAATTCAATAAATGTATCTACACAATGTATATATGTAACAAAATACGATTGTGAAGATACAATTATAAAATATATTATATTATGTATAATTTGTAACGCTATAAATATTTTTGTAAGAATTTTTTTATATGCTTCCCTGATTCCATTAACAAATCAATCTGCTCATTGGATTGCCTATGTCGATAGAAAATACATAGATATCACCAATTACCACTGTCATAGGATGAAAAAATGTTTTCATTTATTCAAATTTAATTCGAATCAAATTTGAAATCGAAATAGAAATCATGGAGACGAGTACCTATAAAATAAAGGTTTTTTCGAGAAAAAATATTCTCAGATTTTTGTTTTTATTTATTTTATTCGCTACAACTCACATTTTATTGCAGCGGTACTTTGAAATAAGTTGTGCTTAACCAGAATATCTACGAAATAAGATACGTGTCTCGTACTCAATTATTACTTGTATCACAATATTATTATCATACTATCCATATTTTAATCATGAAAATATATAATTCTCCGTGTAACAATATCCGTCACTAACGCTATCATTATATTATACCAGGCCGAAATATATAGCAGTAGTTCGTCATTTTTGACGCTAGCATCTTAGTATTCTGTCAGAATGTTTCCGTAAACTCATTATTCAATGTATACGTCTTTTCATATAAGCTCGCAATTGAGTTAGTGTGGTTACAGTACGTAATACGCGCATTGTTTAGTTATGTTAAGTTTACTTCTACGCCTCTCTCTCCCTCGTATCCGTTAACTTAACACAAGGAAACAATTCGCGTATTACGCGCTGTACCCACACTAACTCAATTGCAAGCTTATATGACTTTACTTTACCTTTACTTGGCTTTACCCACTGACTGAACGCGCCTGGATTGTTGAAATTTTCAATATAATTTTATGCATACTATATAATGCGTTGTCATTATCAATAATTATTATTTTTGTTAGGTACTATCAGTAGAACGTAAATAATAATTGAGAATCGATTAAAAAAATCGCAACACCGCAAAGTACCTGCTGTACCGGTTTCGGTGTCGGCCCAATACCGGTTTTAAAAAAAAATCTGTTAATGGAACGTCTAACGCACACGCATAACTAACTGTACAAGAGAGCACAATCATTTGGAAATTTCGCTTGAAGTAGAAAGGTTCGTGAAACGAAAATTTTGGCCGCGCCATTCTCAACACTTTCCCTGATGCACGAGACTCGTTACAAAATGGTATTCACGTCAAATTTCAATAGTACCGAAACGCGAGACGGAAATCTCAGACACTGGGAATGATTTTGAGCGAGATTTTTTTAATGCCGCCGAGGCAATTGTTCCGACATTTTAATTGAACGACTATCAGATGATTTATTCGTGATCTGATCTGAGATCATTAATTTTACAGACAATTTCGTGTATCGCTTTCGAAGTCAATTTGGAACGTTCATCATGCTAATCTGTGGCGGTCTCAATTCACCTTCTTTTTCACAATTCTGCTTTTCAAAGTAAAAAAAAATACGTTAAAGGAATATTGCTAAAAAAAATTCACTTTAAAAAATAAAATATAGAGATATCATGACCAGTTAGAGAAAAAAAAACAACGTATGTCTCTAGCAGAGACCATATGAATAATTCTTGATTCGAATGTATGCATATACAGAGTGTCCCGTATCTCGACGTTAATCGTCGGCCTATTTCCCGAAATCGGGTAATATGCCAAGTCATAATAGTTATCAGAAAAATATTTTTAAAGTCATGTGTTTTAAAAATTATAAGCATTTAAAAAAAACAAAAAAATCTACACCCTGTGATGGTCTTTTCACTCCTGTCGCTACAAATCTTTATTTTTATTAATTTTTTTATTATTATGTAATCCTGAAAATGCTTCTGTTAACTTGAGCTTGGAAGAAAATGTCACTTTTTGATCAATCCAAGTGTTCAAAATCAATACTTTGCCCAGTTTTAACTGACTGTTTTTTTTTTAATATATATTTTTCTGATAACTATTGTGATCACCCGATTTCGGCTTGATGTCGAGATACGGGACACCCTGTATATAGAACTTTCAAAATTTTGATAATGTGTGAATGTTCTTACGATAGAATTGGTGGACGTTGCATTGTGTAGAGTGATCATTTTATTTATCTCATACAGGTTTTAAGCTCTGAGCCATCGTATAAGAGACTTCCATCCACTTTTCTCATACATAAATTAGCGTCATCTCTGTGAGACTTCTATAATTTATCATCAATTAAAAAATACTAATTTTTGTAAAAAATAAATCGTGTTTTTCATTTAAATCTTCTTCTTACTCAGTGTTAACCATGGAATATTCTTCTTATTCAATTGTTTATTTCCATATCGATGTCTCAGTAACACAAAAATCTATCTACCGATCGTTAAGTTTTCAGGAGTGAGGAAAATAAGTTTTTTTGCAAGATTAGGCATTGATTTTTATTTAACTAAAAGTAATAATCAAATCAATATTTAACAGGTATACAACAACTTCTTTTTTAGACTAAGAAGTGAAATCGCTTTAATAACTTCAAGAAAGGCAAAATGATTTTATAGTGACATTTTAATTTAATTAATAAAAATGTACTTTTGCTTCACCACTTATATATTGAAAATATCAACGTGTTTCAGGGCCTATAGTCCCCTTCGTCAGGATAAAAGTAAATTAAATATTATAAATAACCAGGTCCTTTTTAAAAATAGTTGTCTTTCAAATTGGTTTTTACGTAGGTACTTAATTATTATTGATTTCGCAATTACATTTTTTTATGTTTTTATTGTCTATGCTTCAATTTTTGATTTTGAATTTGTTAGTATACATTGTATCCTGACGAAGGGACCATCGGCCCCGAAACATGTTGATATTTTTAAAATATATATATAAGTGGTGAAAACAAAGTACAATTTTATTAATTATATTAAAAAGTTAAAGGTGAACTCATGAGATTAGTTTTAATTATTTCACTTCCTATAGTTCTTGGGAAATTTTTCTTGTAATGCATACAAGCGTTTATTCTGAATACTTAATTAATTTTTTTGTAGATAGATTTTTGCATTACCAAACCATCGATTATATTTCGAAATTAACTTCTTACGGATAGATGAAAATTTCAAAGCTTCCATCTCAAGGAGATCAAGATTATTATTGACGTGTAAAATCCTTGTATAGATATTTACAACAAGGAAACCTATTAATCAATAAATCAATCGATTAATAATATTATAAAGACATGTCAGGTTTTAAAATAATGGGTACATTTCGTATTTTTATTTAAAAATTAATTACTTTTCTTCGTTTAGATCACAAGTGTGATCGGTGACAAATGTATATTCATTCTGGTTCGCGAACCATTGTAACAGTAAATAAAGTAATTGAAATACTACCATATCCTATTCTGTTTGTTTTATTCTTCGAATTACGTATTATAATTCATTAGTGCGGAAAGTGTTTGTTGGTATATTACTTTTATTTCGATTTCAGATCTCTAATTTTCTTACTTGATGCCCGCTATGGTTGACCAAATATACAAATAAACTGACCATTGATTCTAGCAGCATTGCTGTCTTTATTTTTTAGGTAGATTTTGAAAGAATCGTATTTAAGATCTATTGCAGTAGGTCTTATGACACAACTTCGATTCGCTCTCTTTAAAACTGATAATTTAAAAAAAATAGAGATGCGAAAAAAGTATTCTAGAGAAATGGTATCTACGGATAAGTTGTACAGAAAGAAATTATACTAAACCTAAACTAACTTGTGTTTTTCAGTATTTTTTAATCAATATGAAATTTACTATTAGCGGTTATTTCTCAAGGCAGCTGATGAGCTGGTAGTGGTTGCGTCGCCGACATTGCGAGCATAGATTCAGGTTCAATGCCTGGAGTAATTTATTCGGCGGACGTGATCAGCGAACTGACTGACGGAACCATCTGTCGGACTATCGATTCTGCTGATGGAGCTTGTACAAATACACATACAAATGTTGTATTTGGTTTAAAGTACGTGAGAACTTACCATTGTTAACAACTTTCCTCATTGTTTAACACGCAATTAGCCTAACACGGATTAACACTATTTGAATATTGACTTTAATAAATTGAGAAATGGTTTGTGTTTTGATTTTAGAAATCAAAATTTATGTAAAATTTGCGTTGAAAATAAAAATAGTGGGAAACTTGTTTGTTTACGTGGAAATGCTTATTTTATAACGATCTAACGTCTCTTAATTGATTGGTGGCTTATTCATTCCTTTTTTTATTATTAACTTCTATTAGCCTTAAGGGATAAATGTAGAATAGGGCATTGGGAGTTTTATGAAATATTAACAATTTTTTTCGGTATAATCGAATGTCCTGATTCTAATAATATCATAAAATAATGTCGCACTCTTATATTTATTTATATTAAACAGTAATTCCAATTTAAAAATCGCAATTATTTTCTTAGTAAGTTTGACAACTTAGACTTTTCCTTTGAATTTTTTGAGTTCTATGAAATATTAACAAATTTTTCCGGTATAATTGAATCTCCTGATTCCAATAATGTCATAAAATAATGTCGCACTTATATTAAACGAGTAATACAGGAGAGACTTGATGGTCCGCAAAAGACAATAAGACATGGTACAGATTACCCTCGAAATATACTGCCTCAATCCTGCAACAAATCTAACCACGGCAAGAAGAATATATATAATACCTATGATGAGTATCATTTGAAATTTATGAAGTCACATCATGCTCAAATGTTATAGGTAAAAATTATGTACTTTAATAAAATAATATGCTATAGTTTTGACATTAATTTGTGGACAAAAAATATCACCTGTTCGGGAAAAAGATATCACTTTGACGGTATTTGGAAATGTACTAATGCAATTTAAATCACTTTATAAAGATCATTTTTCTACGTCTTATTTCTTTTGTTTTCTGATTTTAATTTTTGACATTTTTAATGATTAGTTATAAAAGTGAAACTGTCCTATTAGAAAGTACCCGTATTAAACTTTGACGGTGATTATCTCGGTATGATATCTTGTACATTGGTTCCTTATTGTTTGAAGCCATCCACATGTAACGAACAATCAAATTACCAGCAGAGAGTTACATTTTTATCATAAGTAGTATGTACTCAAATACATCTTGATATTAGGTGCTATTGAATATTGGTTGCAATCTCTCCTTCTTTTAATCAATGTTTTCATGATTAAGCATCGTGATCCATCTTTTTGGAGGTCGACCTCTTACATACCCAGTGATTACCAATTCCTCCAGGCTGTCTTCCTCTCTGAATTATTTCCTGCGTGTTGTGGAAAGCCATTCTTTAGTATGGAAAGTCCACGTTCCTGAAGAATAAAGATGTGCGTTCATCTCGCGGTCCACGATATTCGCTGCGTACGACGCTTTTTTTGGTCATGGCACTTCAAGGGTGTGTTGTATATGCACATCAATAGTGTGAGTGATGATATCAATGCGAGAAAGAGACCAAGTTATACGACCGCTTCACGCTAGACATTGATGCAGTGATGAACGTACTTGACGTTGCATGGTGTAGGTTATTTAAATCGCGCAGTGTGTTGTTTTAAATTTAATGTAAATTTAACATATTGATGATAATTATTATTAAACCATTTTTGAACATTTAGAAATTTCTTGGTGGTTATCCGTTAAGTCAATACAATAAAATATACTGTTCAATTTTAACCAAAATTTATTTGTTTCACCTATTAGTTTAAGCTGATGAAGGGTATCGACAGTCATTATTATTATTAAGGTGTGTTTAATATTATTTCATTCCTTATCCATAAAATAATTATTATACTTGCAACAGATTCATTAGTAGCCGATTGTAGGTACAGCGCCATGAGTGAAACATCGACCTTGCTTCTCAGGATAGAAATTGCAGACACTATCGTCTACGGAGAACATCATGGCTTTAACCAATCGGGCTTTTACTTTCTTTTAACTTCCCCATACCAATTCTTCTTCAACCTCGCATTCGTACCCTCCATTTCTTGAGACGAGAGATCCCAAAATATTATTTCAAGTCATTTCATCTACGACAGGCATCATACTTTGGCATCTTACACAGGCATCTTACGCGGCCCATGACGCCAAAAAGTACGCTGCGCCGGCGAAACAAGCGGACAGAATAGGGCCGAACATTTTTCAAAAAATAAGAAAAAAGAAAGAAAGGGAGGAAAACCCACCTCTCAGTAGCCCAGCAATGCACGTGCACCCTTGTGGAAGGATGTGCGGTTCCAGAATAGGGCTCCTCAGTCACGCTCATACGTATAATCAATAAAAGAAGTCACAGGCATCTTACACAGACTGTGACTAAGTAAAAAACAATGTCATGGCGATTCAGAACCTCCTTTGTGGAATACCCCGCGTTGTTGAGTGGTGTCTGTCTGGCTTACTTCTCAACAATCATCGCTGGTCGATCATCGGGGTTAATGGTACCGAAGCGATAATTTGCAATTGTGTTGGAGTTCGCAATTATAAACGAACGCAGCGCGTCGGCGGCATTAGCCCTGATTACATGGGCCCTGCTACGGGTTCCGGAACGTCGGAAAATGGGGGCAAACACACGCGGTATAGTGACCCAGAAAATATGTAGACGAAACAATATACGTAATATTTATTTTTAATTTTTTATATATGATTTATTCAGAAATATTGCATTGCTCTCACGTATTGTTTACAGATGTATTCGTAGCTATTTGCAAAGAATACTGAACATGTTGTGAAGAAAATTGCAAAAAAGGGTCTTTATTTAGAAGAATTAGAAACTCTGTAACGGAAAATACAAGACGCTAAAGAAATTACAAGTAGTACAAAACAAAGTAATGCCTATAATATTGAAATGTAATAGAAAAACAAAAATAACAAAAAATGTTGAATGAACTAAAATTTGAATCAGTAACTCAAAGTGTGGTGTTTTGAGGCTGGCCACCCTAGTCCAGGAGGGGAGGGGGGTCGATATAAGAAAGGCAAAGGGCGTGGGCGTGCTCTCTTCTTTCCGTCCACATATAGTAACAAGGTCATGGTAGCTAGGGTCGGTCCGCAACACGTGTTTTACAATAAAACAAGAATACTATTTACTACCGCCTGTTCTTTTATTAAAACAACCCCGTATTCCCAGTGTGGGAGTACACTATACAAAAAATAAAGCATAGTGTTTTGGTACAAATATTTAAAATCAGTCACGGATTATTTATTGCTCAAATATTTTGATAATAGGATGAAACGAATTAAGGATTTTCATTCATACAATATAAGAAGCGCCGACAGAATAAGACTTAACATAAAGAAAAAGAAAAATAATTCACAAAATTGTCTAATGTATAAAGGCCTTAAAATCTTCGGTAACCTACCGAAAATTATACAAAACATAGTAAATATAAAGGAGTTTAAACTGGAGTGCAAAAAGTTTATAACGAAAAATTTTAAATGACTGTAGATTATATAATACAATAAGTTTTAATGTAAATAATGTATTGGCCCATACAACAAATGTACGGAACTAAATAAACGTTGAAAAATAAAATTAAAAAAATAGTAGCGAAAACATCGGGGGAGTGTTCTTCATTCAATTTGAATATAAAATATTCTTTACGTTATAGGTAAAATGTTGACAGTTACGCAGACAAGTGATATCCATCGCAAAAAATTCAGCCCTTCATACATTGTGGTCAAAAATTTGCAAAATTAGTTATGAAAAATCATGGCTGAGAGATCTAATTCGCCGCTGGTTGAAGAGTAAATAAATCTTCGTACCAAGAAACTAAAACAAAGCATACATGATTTCTTGCAATCAAAAGTTGTTCTCATAAAAACAGTTATAAATAGATAAATATAGCAGATATTTTTTTGATATCACATTACGCTAAACAATTAGAAAGCTGGTATCGGACTTGTTATTATTTCAATTTTCAACAAAGTTTGGCCAGGAAGCCCGAGATTTTGAAACTGGTTAGAACTACGAATATATTGATTACAATTTTCGTTCATCAAGTTGTCACCGAAGATTACTATTATATTTTCGCTGTATCTCAAAAAAATTCTATCGAATTTTCAATAAAGTTTGGCCAGGAAGCCCGAGATTTTGAAACTGGTTAGAAGCACGAATATATTGATTACAATTTCCGCTCATCAAGCTGTCAATGAAGTTTACTATTATATTTTCACCATACCTCTACGCGCTTTCTATCGAACGATTAGCTGTTACATTTTTAATGTTTTATGTACAAGAAAAAATCATTTTTGAAAGTATCTGTAGTGAGTTAATGTCAATTTAGGCACATTGATATCCTGACGTATTCCTATTTTATTATTATAGCATTGATATTATAGAACACATTATGGTTTATCAAGCAAATGTAACAGTAGGTACTGCTTGAAAAAAATATAATTAAAGTAATATCAATGTCGATGTACAGCTTCGTTGCAGAACTAGTGACGAAAGAAGTTTATTTTTAAAAGATTAATTTATTTATAGGGATACTTAACTTACCGCGTACAATGAATACACTGAAACATAACTTATAACATGTATTTTGAAGAAAAAATCTAAATTAAATATTTATCCGACAGAATCTTATGATAAATCATATCTTATGACTTAATATACAGTGTGTAACAAAGCTAGTCTTAATAACAATACTTTACAGGTGGACACGTTTGTTGTTTTATATGTTTATCAGTCGAAAATGTTCAAGCAACCACGACCTAACATCAATAGTTATGGAGTTATGCGATATCAAAGTTTGCATTTTTTTTTCAATTTTTTCGACTTATTTTCACAGAACGTTGAAGTATCATTACAGTAACTTTGTCGATTACGAAAAAATCATTTATTTCAATAAAAGTAAAATAAAATAATAAAAATCCTGAAAAAATTCTAATAGGAATGTTTTTCAATTGGAATTGGATGGTTTTTATCATTTTATTTGACTTGTATTAAAGGGGATGAATTTTTCATATTCGATTTAAGTTACCGTAATGATACTCCATTGTTTTGCAAAAAATTAGTCAGAAATATTGAAAAAAAAATCAAACTTTGATGTTGCATATCTCCTTAACTATTGATATTAGGCCATTTTCGACTCACAATCAAGGCAGGAATTCATCTGTAGTCACTCTTAATATATTACAACCTGTATTTCGATTTTTAATAAAAATGTATGTCTACGTAAGTTATGCTTCAATGTACTCGCTGCACGCCCCTGCTAGTTACGTGATTTTCATTTTCAATGAAATTTTTATCTCGATTGCAATAATCCTCGTTATACTATATACCTATACATAATTAAATAAAATAATGAAAGTGTAATATCCCCCTAAAATAAATAATAAAAATAAGAATATAATGAAACATATTATCAAGAAGTGTATAATAAAAACATTGCCCGAATACCCAGTCAGATTGCAATGATATTTTTACAGATAAATCTGTAATCTTCTGATGATGAGCCCTACATTTTACGCCAGTAAAATTAATATCTTTTATTATTTTAATTAAATTTTCTGCTATGATATGCGTGTCTTTTAAATCCACTTGCGAAAAATGTTAAATGCTTGTCTCAGCTTGGCAAATAGACCGGAGAAGTTGGCATAAAAAAACAACATGAAAATAATTATTGCAATGCAAATAACGTACAAGAATAAGGCGGCGCTGTAGGATGTACCAAAGGATATCCAGGGCTGGATTTATCATATGGTCAAACGGGCTACAACCCTGGGCCCAAAATTGATAAGGCCCGGAACCATAAAAATTGATTGAAATAATTATGAAAAATCTCTCAGTTCACCTCAAACTAAGGACCAAAGCGAAAGGTTATTTTTCATACTTATTATCAAGAATTAACAAAATCCAACACTATTAGCCTAAAAAAATGTTTGTTCACTTGCTCTAATTTCAACAGCATCCAAAACGTTAGAAATAATAGATTTTGATTTTTTGAACATAAAAATTATTATTATTGGAATAAAAACATATTTTCACTTAAATCTTACAAACTTTGTACATTATCTTGTCTTTTCATTCAATATTTATTAAAGTAGAGAGGCTTGTATGCAGGGGCGTGCAGTGGAAACATCGCAGCATGACTTTTACGTAACCAATTATTTAGAAAAAAAATATATTTCGTAATATTTCTTTCACAATTGTTATCACAGTATTCATATTTTGATATATCATAAAAATCTATAGCATAAATATTTGATTTCTATTTTTTTTTTAATAAACGTTTACAAAAAAGTCACGCTTCAATATTCCCACTGCACGCGCCTGCTTGTATGCTATTCTGCTTGTATAGTCTGACACGCCAATTCGTGCTGCCGTATTTATTACGTATCTTTCTCCTTGAAACTATTACCATCCACCTGTGTCCTATACTTTCTGAGTTGCAAGCGCTTAAACTCTATTTTCTTCTTTCGTGAATGGCAACTTTTTGAACGTGCACCCTTCGAACATATTTTAACGACGCAAACAGTAGTTTTTTTTTTGGGCCCTCAGTATGCTATCAACGCTTAGGGTTCCTCAAAGCGCGAATGCGACCCTGGGCACACCGCTGTCATATTGTTTGGAGAATTTGAAGCAATGCTGTGTGAATATGAAGCAACAGCCATGATCCACGATTTTCCATCGTGGTGCATGTCGAAGGACCGCACAGTCACCGCGGATTGTATGCAAAAACATTTTAATGCTCATTCTCGGTGTCCGAATCGTTTCCGCGCGCACGTTGCGAATGGAGTTACGGTGTTGGTATGATATTGTGGTTCAATTTGACAAGTATTTGCGGACTAAGACGGAAGGTGTTGTGAATTATAATTTCGTGCATAATTATATCCACAATGCAATGACCTCAGACATTGGAAACTTTCAAAATTATCTTTACCGGGTTTAAATTGATATTTATGGTAGATTTTTTTTGTTTCAGATACCTACTTACATATGTTTTTCGTATGTGTTGTTGTTGAAACGTTGTTGAAAGGTGTTGAAAATTATACTTATTATTGTCGGAGCTTTTAATAGCATAAAATATGATCAATTTCATCGATAAAACACCCCCATATTATGTCAAAAATCCTTTTTTTTAAACTATTAATTTAGGTCCCTTTTTTAAACTTTGGTGAAATATTTAACGTAATATTGATCCTTATTGTTTTATCCTTCAAATGAGACCTCTTTGATATTTATAGGACCTCTAGATATTAGTAAATTGACAATATTTCCATTTCATTATGGCTGGAGAAAAGTGACATATGGGGTGTTTTGTCGACGCAATTGATCACAGTTTATGTTATCAAAGGCTCTGAAACCGGCCACCGGACACAATGTATATTACAAAGTCAACATAGAATATGATACAATGTAAATGAGGTTGCAGTTTATTAACTGTTATTATGGTTATTATGACCATTATTATGGTCCTAGAATATTTGATCTAAGATAGAAGTTTAAGTATTGGACCAATTCATCTGCATTGACTCACGAATCAAAATTAATTACATTTGTTTAGGTACATTTTTTTTTATCTGCGAACCTAATAGTAATTTAATGCATAATTATTTTCCTTTTTTTTCGCTACCTTTTTATTTATTTGATGTTTAAATAAACTGTACATTATTAGGCACATTAGGGTGTGTCACTATGTATGGCGAAATTTTTTTTATCACGATTTAGTTGCATTGCATTTTTAGCTACTAGGAAACGATAAAAAAATTCCGATTTCAGTATACTTTTGGCTCGCTAAGGAGTCAAATAGTATAAAATGTTAGTTTTAATTGATTTTTTAGAGGTGATAAAGTGTTGTTTTCTTTTTATATATTTTTATCAGACCACTATAAAATAAAACTTTTCTTAAAATTATAAGTTTGATTACTAAAAAAAAATAAGCTGAGATTGCCCGAACGAGGGTAGGAAATAAACAATAAAAAACTCTCAAAATAAAATATGATATAATTTTAATGCTAGCTGTGTTAATATTAAAACAATACCATTTAGATACAAATGCAATGTGTAAATACAACAAATATACCTTTCTGGTAATTCTATATTTCTAAGCATATATTTAAATTAAAATTGTAAGTGCAGCATTTAATTACGGACGAAAATGCAACCTTTGAGTAGGTACCTCCTTAGTACATTAGAAAATTCGAATGTTGAAAAAATGACACACCCTTCAAATTGCCTCAATTCTAACATTTCTGGGACCAAGTTCGTTAAAGTAATACAATGCAATGGTTTGAACAAACTGCACAACGCACACATAATTTTTTTTGCTATTTAAATTTAGATTCTCTTTAAACATGCAGTCACCTATCCAGATCTAAAAGTTAATTTAGCGCTACGAAGTCCGACAACGAGAGGCGGTGCTGATGGTGTGGTGGTGTTGGTGCTGGTAGCTGGAGGTGCGCCGCGGAACCTGTTCGGGCGAAGCAAAAAGAAATCTGAAGGTGGGCAGCTACCAGCCACCAGTCACGCTGCCACAAGGCTGACTCTTGAGTGACAGTGACTAACTCATTTTCTATTATTGACCCTTTAAATGACTTAATGATGAAATCAATAACATCATCTTCGGCCGTTTTCTATTCACTCTTAGACGGAAACCTTCCCAAGTGTATTCACGTTACTCTGCCGACGTCTCGTTGGTTTGAGGGCGGCCCGTCGGCCCCTTGATTCCCTTCGGGCGTCACTGGATGACTGTTTTCGTCCATTGATTATTGAGTGATGTGGCCGGTTCATTGCCGTTATATTTTCTTGGCAAATTCTATTACATAAACTAGTCTCATCTGCTCTTTAGGTATATTTCTTTTTCTGTCATCGAGTAATTTTTTTTAATACGCAGATTATCAACAGACCTTGATATATATACATAGCCCCAGATTGACATAATTTATTCCCAACATATCTCTTTGCGTTACTGAAGGTTTTTGGACCTTTATTTGTTTATTTGGAAGCAATTATAACATTTTTATACTCTCTAGAATGATGCGTTCGAAAATTGTCAATTGAAAATATCGCTTTGTTTTATGTCGCTTCGCTCGCACGTTGTTAAATTGAACCCGACCGCACGGCGGAGTGTTATGTATAGCTACACCCTGTCCCCCGCCGCAGCGCGCCCGTTTTTACATGTCGATGGCGCGTGACGTTTCGAAATCTTTCGGATTTATTATTCATTTTCCTTTATCACAACTATATCAACATATTATATCCACTGTACATGCAATTTCACATGTGTTTATTTAAAATGTTGAGAAAGCAATAGAAAGGTAATCATTATAACGAAGATTGAATTTGGTCGCATAATCACAACAAAGCCACTGAACTCTAGGCGCTTAGAGAGCGGTATAGCCTCGATATGAGATGATGGCTTGATTTCTTTAAGCTAATTTAGTATCTCGTTCGGAGAGTTAGAATGGACAAGGTCGGTAATAATATATTCAAGTTTTTTAAAGATAATTTATGCTAAATGCCTCAGTATATACATTAGTTGATATGCTATTCTTAAATCTTCTGTAATTGTCATGCTTAAGGCTTGATTTTTAATTATTACTCCCTTCCTTTTAACTCGTAGCGTCTGCTGTTTGTTGTCTGCCGGAAAAACTTTGGATCGATTTTTAACCCTTTTTCCGTGGTCCAATCGATCTGAAACTTGAGCAGATTGCAAGCAGACTCTTGGCGACGATAAAAATGATCTAACAAATTTTCGTTTAATTTTTTAAAATAATAATTATATAGTATAATTTTGTTTTTTTCGAAATTTTAATCTTTTTTCAAATTGGAATCAGTACAAATGAGTAATGAACCCGACGCGTGCAGTAGGCATGAAACCTGATTCAATAATAAAAACTTGGTTTTTATGAGTTAGTTTTTTTTTAAATGTCATCCAATTTTACTTTTAATAAATAGATAATTTTGTCTAAGAGGATTCAAAAATATGATCTATGTCCTAACGGCTTGCGTTCTGGATTGGTCTCAAAGTAGAATAAATGTGTGACTATATAAGAATAGTAAAATGTACACAAGTAAATTGCATTCCAGAACACCAGAAAGTCAGTCCTATTTTCATAGAAGCTTTTAGCTTAAAAATAGTAAGAATATTAATGCGACAGTTATTCCGTGTTTGAATCTCTATTTTTTATGCAAAAGAAGTTTATTTTATCATTATTATATACTACAACAGGCTATGAGGCCCAATTACACACAAATACACTTGTAATCTTACCGGGATTCGAACCCAGAACACTCGGTGTGAGAGGCCAGTGCCATGCCCATTGGACTACGAGGGTCGCCGCAATATTACATTACATTCTATACACTCTTCGTCAACTTGATCGGAGAAGCTTGAATGTTTTGTAGTGTTTAAATGAAGATTACAAATTTTGTGCGATTGGAAAATTCTCTAAACATTAAAATACAGTCACGCGTCGTGGCTAAGGCGGAATGAATGAAAACATTTGAAATTAATTAGCGATTTATTTATTAATGATCAATTAGCTATTCATTGTACAAAGTCACTTAAAAGGAATTAATCTTAACGCTATTCCTTAAATTAAGCTATTTCGCAATATATCACTCGTAAATAAACACTTTATTATCGCTGGGTAACACGTATTTAATAATCACTAGAACATTCCATCCAATTCTCGCACGTAGTATTTATCGCACTTATTTATTTCGCCAATTAGGTATTTCGCTCTATTATTCACTTTATTTATCGCTTCGATTACCTCACGACTGTCTTTACTGGGCGTCGTTTCGCGGCTCGTGCACTGAATTGACCCGTCAAACAGGACAACTCCGTCGCGGCGTGATTTATTTCCGTATTTATTTACAAATACTGGTATTTTCGTACTTTCTAGATTATTCTAGTGTTTAGGAAAAGGTCCCCGTTGCTTCTCGGTTTCCAGATGTTTGTAGACG
>JADDOH010015215.1:0-27956 GCA_016648135.1 Agrypnia vestita
GCGCCCGCAAACAAAGGGAAGATGCTAGTCTCGCAACCTCAATATGTAACACAAAAACCTTTACATTTAATTTAATATGCACCTTTTGGGCGTGTTGCTTAAAGTCATAAAGGTGTGGTAGGAAGAATATGAAGATAAAAGATAGTTCAATATCTATATAAAAAAAATGTTTTATTAAATTTTATTTAAAATGTTTAGGTGTTATAAAAACACGTTCAGCAATGATACAAATAGAATCGAAAATTTAGACCGTTTGTATAATTTTTCAAGATTTCAATGGACATTGAGTACGCTCATGCACGATGAATAAAATTAAAAATATTGAAGTTCCCCAATGTTCAAATAAAATTAACGATTTCTTTTTGAAAACTTTAAAATTCAAATACGGGTTAAGAAAGACTAAAAAAATAAGATAAGAGAAGAAAATTGATGTCACTGTCACAAGGATTTTGGAGCATTGAGTCATCCAGGAGTTCTTTGATCTTCCTCTGGATGACTGATATTGCCTGCTTACCGTGTGGTCTGGTGGTCTCCATCTTATATGCCCGTACCATCTTATCTGTCATTTCTTCAGCTTACTTCTTATTCCTTAGCAAATGTAAGAGATAAAAGAATAAATAAAATAAAAATTATGAAAAAGTAAAATATTTCCAGAGATATTGCGAGGGAAGATGAGAAGTGAGTTGAAATCTGTATTGTAACAATAATTAAATGCGATAGATACTAATAATAAAAACTTTATTTTCATTTGCAGTGACTGAATAAAAATTAATTTCTTAATGTGTGATTTGAAACACAGTGAGGCTTGATAGAATATTGTTTTGTAGTTAGTCGTGTTTTAATGAAGAAGACTAAAAGTAAGATCGATTTTAGTTGAACTAGACGCGTATATATTTTTTTCTCTTCATCGACACTTCTAGATAGAAGAGTCGATGAAAAAAAAATAGAAGAGAAAAAATGGTATCATTTTAGTGACGCCAGATATCACAAAAAATGCAATATTAATATTAAACTTTATCTAAAATCAAAAAATCTATTTTAGATATTTCTCCATATTTCTGGACATAATTTAAGTTAAATGTTTAACCATATAAATAACCGTTTCAAATAATGAATATATTTAATTGTGATTTTTAAAATATATAAATTCAATATTTTATTTGTTGCATTTTTATACGCTAAAGTCTTAGGCCCGAAATCAGAGTCAATACACAGATGATTTAAAGATTAAGTTACGCCTTAAAAGTGTTATTTTGTAAAAAAAAATTCGCTAAGCGTACCTTAATCTTTAAATTACTAAATATTGACTATGAATTTGAGCCTTAATATTCTTTGTTGAGTCCCTGTAACGGACGCCTCGGCGCTCAAACTGCTTACATTCTTTCTGTTGCCAGACTGACAGTTGCGTTTGCTTCAAATTGCAGACGCCATTTATTCTACTAAATTTTTATGATATTGCTTCAAAAATTTAAGTTTTATGTTTAAGATTTTTTATTTAATTTAAGTTTTAGTGTTAAAGTATGTAAGATTTTTGCTCACATGATTGTCATTTCGATTTTTATATCTTCACATTATCTATGTCATGGTCTTCCTTTCCATTCTCTAGACTTATGTTTGACTTTGTGCATATTTATTTTTATCTTTCAAATTTCTAGATTTCTGAGATGGTGTACCGATTCCGAAGTACATTTCTATTTTTTGTATGTATCATAAACCTAGTTATTACATAAACTTTATTTAAAATAAATTAAAATTATATGTACTCAATTACTTTTAATGCTTTTATTGCTTGTATTAAAGTTATATGTTAGGTTTAGTTGACTTTGGGATAAATTCTTACCGTAGGGATCACATTAAAATTAACAAGAAAAGTTAAGATACTCGAACAGTAAATTGGATTACGGTTAAGGTTGCAATTCAAATTATAAATGTTGAGAATCCCTCCACGCTGTGTTTTCTCAGAGGAATTTCAAGCACTTTTCAGTGAAATTAATGTGGGAATGATTGAATTAAATAACACTTTTTCATAGATAAGTGACATCTACTCTATCGCAAATTCTACAAATTTCAAAAATTATTTTTGTTCACCACCTGATACAAGCATGCAGTTGATTTTAAAGCGATAACATTTTAACATTTAAAGTGCCTAAGCGAAAATATTTTTTTGAATAACATTTAATATATTGTATTTTTGCATTTTTTAACATTTTTTTATTTACCTTTGTACAACACATAATATATTTGAGTAATTTATTACTAATATATTTTTAAGAGGAACAGTCCATCTAATTATAAACTTCTGCTCATGCTATACAGCAGAAGTTCATAATATTTTTACGGGTGAAATGAATACATTATTTTAAAAGTCAGTGGCGAATTGGTTTGAGAAATGCTTAAATTGACATAATTAAAGAACCATCATCACAAAGCGTAAAATAAAAGAAAATTATTATAAATAATAATTTCAAAAAAATACTGTAATTTGAAAGTCGGCGAATTGGTTTCAGCAAAGCTTAAACTAACATAATTAAAGAACCAGCATCACAAAGCATAACGTGAAACATCATCATCACGAATAGTAATGTGAAATAAATACCCTAATTTGAAAGTCAGTGGCGAATTGGTTTCAGCAATGTTTAAACTAACATATGTAATAAAAAACCAGCATCACAAATCATAATGTAAAACATCATCATCATTAAGACAATTTAAAATAAATACCTTATGTTAAAAGTCAATGGTGAAATTATTAACGCAAGGTTAAAATTGAAGTACCATCAACACAAAGCGTTTTTGACATATCGACCTGAGATTGAGAAGAAATAAAACTTAGCCAACTGACTTTAGCTATGTGACTTTGAAATTGTTGAGTATATACAAGCTCAATATATAAATGCTCTTCAGCCAAAAGGGCATTAGTGATTATTTAGAGCTCTACAGGAGAGCCAATAATGCTGTAACAAAGCAAATAATCAAATTTTATAAATGTATATTTTATTATTAATGATTTTTATAGTTGTTTATCCAAAACAAATAAAGAGATCGTTTAAAAATAAATAAATATTGACAAAATCAGATTGACAGATCTTTCTTTTGCTCTCCTGTAAAGTTAAAAATAATGGCTAACGCCCTTTTGGCTATCAACCGTCGATATATTTACTATATGTAGAATTTGTCCAGTAAAAGTCGCATCAAATCAACTGACGTGGATATGGACCAAGATAACAAATAAAATTATGTTGGTTCACACACGCGGTAAATATTATGATGGTTTATAATTAATTTATTTTTGATTTGTTTTGTTTCGACCAAAGCCGTCTTGGGCCAACGCTGATGAATGGAAGTGAAGCCTGGAATTAGCAAAAAAAGAATTTAAGTAGACTGCATGCGATGGAAATACGGTCACTAAGGCGCTTGTGTGAAATTTTTTTATCGATAGGGTGACAAATGAACAAATAAGTAGTGAAACAAATGTTATTATTTTGTTAATTTAATTATGTACCTATGTGATAATAAGTATCTATATGGTGTTATCTAAGTTATCAAATGGTGACAAACTACATCTACATATATGATTTTACAATATGTTTGCTATACTAATTGAGCCACAAGGTCTATTGTTGGGTTAAAAATAATAAAAAATAGCACCATTTGTCGATTTAATTAATACACATATGTTTTTTTCAGTCTAAAGTTAGATTAAGTCTGTATTGGCGAAATAAGAAATTGGAAGAACAAGGTTTTACTTACAGACTCCCCGAGAATGGGACGTGGGAATTCTTCTCCTTAAATCTCAGCTGATCTCGGCTGAACGCACGACAAGAACATGTTCCCGTGATTAATTAAATGATTAAAACTTTGCGAAAAATTCTTCTACAAGGTTTTAATCATTTCTAATCAAATTTCCATTTTTTTTAAAATTTTTAATTTTAAAAAAAAAGAAAAGAAGAGGGCAATCACAAATTTAAAAAGACGAAGGAAAAATTAAAAAAAACTAAAGCAAAACGTACTGAAAAGAAGGTGGATGAGTACTACTGTGTTTGTTGCGAAGACTACAACGAGGACTGGATCCAGTGTGGATCTCGACTTAAATAAAATACGAAAATTTGTCGAAACATAAAATAATAAACATTTTGACATACGTGGTGTCACATGACACAAACGACCAAGATATGCGCGTGGGCGTAATTATTTTGTGATCGTCATATTACGATATGCATTGATGTAGAAAGGAGTTCAGAATCATTAATGTTTCTTTAATTCTTGACGGAAAATAATAATTTGACTCAAATAATACACGAGCATTTGTCAAAAGTTAAAATAAGTCAACATTTTGACACAGATAGTAGTTCCTCAGAGACGCCTGAGTATTCCGCATGGTATTCCGCTGGCGCTCGAAATCGAAGAATATATGACCATCTCTTTCTATCAAAACCATACTGTTTTAGCAACGTATACGTAAATATGTGACGATAGTTTAGTTATTTTTTTATAATTAATATCAACATATATCAAATTTCACATTTTTTCCAATATTGATTGATTGATTGATTTATTTCACATTTATAGGTGTTTTAAAAAATATATAACCATGTTTCATTGTTGCTGAGGGTCTTGGCAGCAAAGTAAACACTACATTAATTTGACGCCCTGCCTGCTGGACTAGTATTTTATTGTATTATAGCAGACAGTGCTCTTCCAGTAGGTACTATATATTTGCAAGATTATTTATATAAAGCAGGTTTTATATGAATAAATCTTAGTGCCAATAAAAAATAAATAAAAATAATAAATAATTAATCATTACAAAATTTAGTTTTAGTAAAAATAGTGTAATTCTATATTAAAGACATTAAAAAAATTATGTAAATTGGATAGTGAATAAAATAATATATGTATATAAAAGTAAAGTAGTTGAAAATATTAAAATATATGTGTTCATAAAAGTACGAGGATTTTTCAAATTGTAAAAGCCTATAATGCGCGTAAACAAATAAATAATAAAATATTTCTTTTTACATATAAGCACAAGTAGCGGTTTTACTTTCCCCGAAACTATATTCCTTCGAACTTCTTTAAATTTTAAAAATTTACGTAATAAAAATAGCCAACGGTTGAGCCGTCGAGCAGCGTCGCGTCGAACCGTAGGCAGTTGACCATCGTCTCGATGTTTAGATAGAACGTCCTCGCGGACGTCGCCGTCCGCGTAACGAAGTTGACGCGTCGACTAGTTGACCGTCTCGTCGATGAACGGACGTGGACGGTCTCGTTTCGTCTACGGTAAATACGCCGACGATCCATCACTGAGAAACTGTTCAAAAATTTATATCTTCAAACAAAGATCCAGTTGCTGGTTGGTTACAGCAAGCAAGATCCTTCAAAAATTTGTGTATTTATTGACTCACAGTTCGCGTTGATGACAAAATATTTTTTTGATTTTTTTCGAAAAAATATTTTGTCATCAACGCGAACTGTGAGTGATGACAAAATAATCGAATACCCGGCTTGTTATGCGCATGGCGCCCAGCACCGTGTACGTGTTTCAAACGAAAGTAACGCCACCTTACGAGACCAACTAATAGTACGGTTCACCAAGAACAAGTAAAAGAAATTCTATCTTCTTCTGCAAATGTAGCAAATTTATTTTGTGGTAACATAATTATAATTAATATAAATTAACTTTGTTTAAACCACTTATTTATTGAAAAAAAATGTTGATTTTTTTTTCAATAAATAAGTGGTTTAAACAAAGTTAATTTATATTAATTTTAATTGAAATTCTATCTGTTAAGGTACAGATACACATGCCACTAAGTGGCATGCCACTTAGTGGCATACTCATAAATCAACCGGCGCACAGAGGAGTATTTTGTCAAATTTACTGGCCAAAACTATTTATGGTGTTTTTATCCATGGAAATGTATTTAAAAGCAATTATTTATATTCATGTACTTTATTTTCGTCTAATTTTTCAAAATAAACAAAAAATATATTATTAATAATAAAAAATAAAAAAATTGAAAAATAAAGTCTAAATATAATTACGAAGAAGCTTAATCAGATTCTTCCAATTCACATTCATCTTGTGTCTCGTTGTCTTCTTCACTATTTTCTTCACTTGAAGGAACAAACGGTATCCCCGGAAGTAGAAGATTTAAGGTTTCAGTCGAGAATGCCTTACTTTTTTTATGCGGCTTTACTCGATTACTGCTCAAAAATGGGTCTGAGCTGAGTAAGAGCCTGTTTAAAATCATCTTCTACAAATATAGCCAACGCCTCAGATGGCGAGTGCTTTTTTGTTTTTTTTTTCAGAAGAATCAATATTTTTTTAAATTTTGATGCTCTTGTTGGTGTGATCATTACGTCTTTTATAATTTTTGAAGCGGCATAATTTCCCTTGAAACGCTGGCTCATACGAGCCACATAGGTCAACTCATCAGAAGATACCAGCCCTCTCAGATCTTTTGTTTTACGCCGCTTGCTTCGATCCCTTAATTCTTTGAATTCTTTTGTTGGTCGATCCGTTTTTAGTGCACTACAATTGGCTAATTTTATAGAGTCCTTAAACCATAGCGCATTTTTCTTCAAAAAACGTCCTGTCGTTCTTTTAGCGGCAATCCATTTTTGTATAAATTCAGATTTAAAATGTCGTAGGACACCACTTAACAAATATCGTTCACTATCTGTGCAATCAGTGATATCAAACAGTTTTTCTTCCATGAATTTGAAATTTTCTTCTAAATTTGTACCTGAACAACGTTGCATAAGTTCATATAATGTCATTCTAGTCATCTCATTAATCATACTTGAAGATTCTGGGGAAAAAATATTTTTTTTCAAATATGCTATTTTGTGTGATATTTAAAGAACTTTTAATAACGACATTTAAATAAAATGGGGCAAATTGGGGCAAGGTTTCTATTTGAAAATATTTAAAGGAAACCTTGAAATTAATAATGGTTAGAAAAATAATGCTCGACAAGGTTCGACAGACCAACTTAAACTCTATTGATTATTTTTTTAATAGCGTTCGGATAATGCTGGTACAACTTTGGAACCTTGAAATCCATTCCCTAGAAATCACTTTAATACCACCTTTTCATTTATTAAGTACAAAACACAAAAATCGGTGGCGACAAATTGATTCTGAATATATTTATAAATCATTTCATTTCAGTCACAAAAATCGGCGTTTATTGTATACATGATTATTATATACGATGGAAGAGGCAGAATTAATTACACGTAATCGAGAATTTTCGCGAAACAACATTGACTAAATAAAATAATGTTAGACATACTGCGCCTGCAGCCGTGAATCTAGCAACAATGACAGCGAATCAATAATAATCCATCAGAGATAAAATACGAGAATACCTACCTGCAAGCGATTAGTTTTCTAGTGCGAACCTCAGTGGTTTAAGCAACATGCATCATCGTATCAGAGACAAGTTATTCAGGAGTGATAATTAGGGCGAATTACGAAATTGGTGTACATCAATAAATTACGCTCCAATTACACTCGTGTCCACCAGACTTTGGTGAATTAATATATCGATAATTAATTTTACGGTCCCGTGACAATATAAATGTATGAGAAAATGTAGAAATCTTCTCAGCAACTATCTATCTAGTTAGGTATATAGAAATACATTTATCACCTTAATAGTACCAATATTTCATATGAAAGCATGTATGTACAGTCGAAATCATGAAAACATGGTAACTAACACGCCGTTTTTGTAGTATGCCAAATTCTTCTATCCTTAGCACACCATTTTTGCTTTGACCACATTCATACATCTTCTTATGCATGCTCTCCGGTTGTTGAAAATTTGAACAGGTCCATCTTTCAATATTTGATTTATCTGATCGTGTTAAGTCGCAAATGCTATCTGCTCCTGCGATCTTCAATACTCACCTTATATTTTGTTTACCATCATCCTTGCACTCATACGTTCTCCATAACCAAACCACCTAAGCGATCATTTTTTTATTCGGCCTCCTACAATATTTCTGTACTTAACGCCATCTCTGTAAATTTGTAGCAATAAAATATCGCAATCAATCGTGAGTATAATTTACGCCCTATATACATCTACTCATCCTCATCATCATACACACTACGCGCCACTCACACAATGCACGTCACGTGCCGACACAAGAAGATGTCTTTGGATGGGTGAGCATTTTCTTTTCAGGACACGTATACTTCACAAACCTAACCCACCAAAATTTCATACTAAAATTAAAGCACGCCGTATTGGTTTATCTTATTTTTCCGTGTGAAATGTGAAAATAAATAGATAGGATAGATAAATTCTCGAAATCATTCTACATAATTTATTCAATTTGATTTAAATGTGTTGAATATACTTTACTTGAAGGTTATTTTTGGTTATACTATACATGTGGTAAGATGAATTGTAGAAATACGTCAGAGAAAAACACTGAGACAAAATAATAAAATAATAAAAAAAGGCAAACATTGTCTCTTACAAGGAACTGTCAGCCGTGACAAAGACAGGGACAAGGAGATGGAAAATGGTACACAAGAAAGATATTTATTTTTAAACACAGGAGATACAATATTTTATTTACATGGTACAGGATGGTTTATTCGCATCGCCCCACCAGCAATTCACACCAAGCAAATAAGTGTAACGCGGTGAGACGAGTTAGATGTAAATAGTACGCTGCTTGTATCACTGGTAATGTAATTCTCTTTGCGGCTATTATCCACCTGCCCATACACGTGTTATCCCGCGGTGGGAATAAATCAGGTATCGCGTAACGTGAAATCAACTTCCGTTAATTTTCACGCCCAGAAAACTACCCCTTAACTTTCTATCTGAATGTTGTTTACAACATTACTCATTTAACAAATATAAAACACTCGTTCTAACTTCTCGTAACACAGTAAAATAATATTTTTAATGCATTTGATGAGAAGTTAAAAAATTCGCGGAAGGAAGAGGTTATGAAGGACGTGTATCGCTAAACGAGGCGTACTAGCGACACCTCTAGGTAAGCCACGCGTGAGAAACGACGACACGGGTCGGTAACAACTTCGCCCACCAAACGCCAGGAGGCGCCTCACCAACAGGGTGACCCCTGGCCATGTACGAAGAAAGGCGTTGGCCCACTCTTTGCAACCATCGGATCAGCTGGCAGCTCCAAAAATCTCGTAACTTAAATTTACGAGAGTAGCTAACCCTTGATTACATTACCAAACCATCTTGTATCTTTCTAGTGAATACAAATTGTCATTCACAGTAAGTGTTTCAATTTTTTAGCGTCGAGATTTGCTGTCCATCCGATGCTGATGCCAAAGTAAGTGACGATAAATTATAGATCTGCTGGTGGTCGGAATCTGCACGACGTGATAGACAGACAACTAGCTCTTAGCCCAGCATCAACGTCTAATAAAAATAGGTTAGTTGAAGTAAATCAAGTCCACAAACCCAATTTCGGTGACCGTGCTTTCGCGGTGGCTGGACCAAATTTCTGGAACAAACTACCAAATAAACTGAGACAAACAAACAGCTTACCACAGTTCAAAAAATAACTAAAGACGCATTTTTTTAGACAATCATATAAAAACCTATAGAATAAGACCAATACATCACTTCGTAATGTTTCCCACTCCCAGAATGCACTCCGCAAAATACATGATTCTTTCTAGCACTCACAACCATTATAGTTTTAAATGTTAATTCCATTTTTTGCATGTCATCTAGTGAATAAGTATGTAATAGTAAATAAGTGTTTTTAGTCAGTAAGTTGTTTTGTGTAAAGCGCCCTTGAGGTGAGTACTCATGAAAACGGCGCTATACAAATGATCCAAATATTATTATTATTATTATTATGCTTAGAGAGCGGCGTGGACTTCAAACTAAGAGGCTGAGATTCCGACGAAAAACCATAAGGTTATTATAGAGATATTTTGCAACCTTAAGACCTGTTCAGAAAGTATTAATCAAATTTTCATTCGACAAAACTTTTCCTAGAAGACGACAAAACGTTTCCTAAAAGAATCAATTGAAATTTTGCTTCTTCAAAAATATCCTGCAACCCCAGAAACGAAGGGATCTGAAAATGAAGTAGACTTTTCTTCTAATGATGCGGCGTGGCAGTAATCATTTTCAGTTTATTGGCATTGTTAATTTAAAATTAAATTTTGTTCTCAATTTTAAACGTTTATAGTTAGTGCAATGTATCCACTTACTTGAAAATGATTATTGATCTTCAAGTTTGTGTTTACTGGGGTATTATGCCGTGTTGTTACGACCTTTCGGGCCGACGTTTCGGATCCCATTGCAGGGTCCATCATCAGGGCTGATGTGTTACAACACGGCATAATACCCCAGTAAACACAAACTTGAAGATTCTGAGTGGCCGTGAAAACCTATGAACATGATTATTGATATTTTTAAATTTTGATTAAATTGTTTGATAATGTAAAAAGTATCCATTCACCGTAAAACGACACCGAAAAATATGAGCCGGGTAGATTGACTCAATACTCCAAACGCAATGTTTGCGCCGAACAGTCCGTAACAAGTAATTTCATAGTCTTTTACTGGAAATAGATAATTTTTAATACAAAAGGCGTAAATTCCTTCGAAAAACCAGAAGATACCCCGTTATCTAAAAATAATAACAGTTATTTTAAATTTGCTTACTCCCTGCGATTCAGTATTAAGTGTGGAGGAAGAGAATGATCTCCAACCAGTTAGACTAACCGAATTAAGTAATTAATCTCTTGGCTACCTGAACTGTGGGTTTCAAACAAAGGTAGAAAAAAAATTATCCGGAAGACGAACAGTTCATACAATCCTGGAATCAGATATTCAGTAATCAGGGAACCGACTGGTGGTAGATTGAAATGTATAATACCATCTGAACTGTCTCTCGATCTCCATTTCTTACAATTCGGAATGGTTTTCTTAAAGTAATGTCTGTGAGTATGTAAGAGCACAAGTGTCAGGTACATGCGCGAATTGCCACATGTGTGTGTGTGAGCATGTAGAATAAATGCTTAAGAATAGAGAGAATGCTTAAGTATCCGCGGCGGAAGAACGCGGAGCTTTTTTCTGACCACAGTGTTAGAGCAAACAGTCTAAGAGTATACAAATCATGCTGGGATCACCAATTTAGTGGTATGAAAGGCTTAGTAACTGTCCATATATCATTCGTGTTGTACTAGGAGATTGAAAAATACCTAGAGCTAGCTTGTTCCTGCGCGGGAGAGTGTGCGCAGGAAGTGTGTGTAGGAAACGAATTAACTTACTTGATTAGTATTGCTGTATTTCTCTTTCACAAAATAAAGATTGCAAAGTTGTGTCGGAAAAAGATGTACATAACACGAGATTAAATGTGGGTTCAACCAACTCTTGAGAAGTTAAATATTGCAGTTTTTGCACGAGTCTTATCGGTTGCAGTGCCAGTAGAGATGTATGGCAACCGTGCAGCCGCCGTCGGGTCTCGCCTCTGGTTCATCCCTGGTGGCTGGATGAGTAAGTTTGGCCACCAGACGGACTGGTACAGGATAGTCTCCATGTCAGTGCATTCATTTCCATGGTTTGCTGCTAGATGGCTCCATGTGTTCGTTTCACCACAACCTAATACTTTTTGATTTATTTGTGTTCAATAAATAATAATAATAATTGGATAATTTGTATAGCGCCGTTTTCGCGAAATACTCACCTCAAGGGCGCTTTACACAGAGAAATTATTATCTTACAAGACAACTTACTGCTAGAAAAGAAAAAACTTATTTACTATTACTTATTCACTAGGTGGCATACAAGAAGTGGAATTAAAATTGAGTACTATAATAGTTTGTGAGTCCCTGAAAGAATTATGTGTTTTCGCGGAGTGCACACTAGGAGTGGAAAACATTAGCTAGCGTTGTTGTGGTCAGATTCTATAGGTTTTTATAGGATTGTCTAAATAAATGCGTCTTAAGTTGTTTTTTGAACAGTGGTAAGCTGTCAGTTTGTCTCAGTTTGTTGGGTAGTTTGTTCCATAACTTTGGTCCAGCCACCGCGAAAGCACGATCACCGAAATTAGTTTTGTGGACGCGATTTACTTCAGCTAACCTATTTGTATTAGATGTTGATGCTGAGCGAAGTGTTAGTTGTCTATTATTTGCGGAGAATGGAATCCCGTCATTATACTTTCGTTTTATGCACAGATTGTGAGTATTTGTTTCTCATCCTGCTTATGTTTAAGTGAGGAATTTATCTTTTTAAATCCGATACATTAAAGTGTATTTGCTAGTTGTTGTATGTACTTTTCCGATTTAATGTTGGATCACTTTGCAAACCAAAACCGCCACGGGATTACTGGATTTGTTGAAAGAGTCGAATAATTCCGTCTTTCGGAGAATTTATGTTAATTCAACTCAATCCCTCGTGTATTTCTAGAATGTTTTATTTGAACAGGTGAATCCGTTTATTTGGTGCTTTACGATGCGGGATAATTTATTGAGTTGTTGCTAAATTTCAAACTTTTCCAGGCTTATCAAACTTTTCCAGGTTTATCCGAAATCAATGAGTTTGATTTATTTATATGATTTGTAGAAGTTTAAAATACTTACGACTTTATTCTTCGCTGTCCAGATATAGCTAGCTGATGACTGAAAATACGGTAATAAAGATCGCTGGAACGAAGAATACTGGAACAAGGCTAGAAATATAACAGATTACCAGGCGAGTTTCTTACTAACAAGCACGTTGTATAAATTGAAAATAAATAAATATATTAATATCTTAATTAATAAAAGGAATACTATTTCGAAATACTATTACAAAATACTATTTAATATAAATTCAGAAACAGACCACGCAAGAACTGAAGATCATCGTTTCGACAGTAGTAGCGTAGATTAAATAAACATTTGTAAAAACGGAAAGAAACTTGAATTTTTAGAAAACCTAGCAATTAATTGTAACTAAAATGTAATTAATATTCAAATACCTTATATTACATTCCCTTTTATGTGCGTAGTGACCACGTCCATACACCCACCCGACTACGATTTCTCCCCACTCCTTAGGTCGTCCTTTAGTCTTGAGTTTAGTATTAGTAATATTGCTGAAGATTATACGTCACCGAAAACGTTCTAATTATTATAAATAAATAATAAAAATAGAGAATTATTATTTATTAAATAAAATTTAAAATGGCCTTTCACAAAGTTACACAAAATAATTTCGAAAAAAATAAATACTCTTTTGATGTTGCCTTACATATATCTTGCTTTTACAACTATGGTATATTAAAAAGATTTAAATTTTCATCACAGAAATATTGTGTGGTTTGAATATATATCAAATAAATATTGTGGGAGTATGTACTTATGTATGTGCGTTGGAAGTTATATTTCCGAGAAATGCATATAACAAACTTGTGCCTTTTCGTATATCTTGCGTTGAAACATATGTGGACAGAATGCGCATGCGAATTTTGCCTAGCTATTCCAACCCAAGGGATACAACAATAACTAGAATTTCTATCAATGACAGTTCCTGTCAACGGATAAAACATCTTACTTGTATAAGAAAGAGAAAGTGAAACATAGTTCAATCACCATAAAAACACATTGTGGTGTTGGTGTAATGGTCATAACGCTTGCCTAGTGATCTGGTGGTCGATGGTTCGAGCCCCATTCCAGAACACCAGCAAGTCATTCTTATTTTCATAGCACAGGATTTTAGTTTGGTTTGAGAAATAGTAAGAACTAGCCGTGTACCGTAACAAATCACTGGACAAAAAACAATTGCAGGATTTTGAAGCTGCAAGTTTATGAATAGAAACATTTGTTCTTTAAATTGACTTTATTCGCTTTAGCCTAAAATAAAATAATAATACGAAAATGTCTAGACCGTGTAATTTGACGAGTCGTTACGTGTTGCACGCTGAATGCATGTCATTCTCTAATTATCTTAACTTATAACTCCGGAAAGTTACAGACGTTACGAACAGAGAGACAGGCAAAGAAATTATTATGTTTAGATATTGATACGACACGCATTCCGTGTTCTGTATCTTAAAAAAATTTACGAAATTATTAAGTAAATACATAATCAAATAGAAAATAAACAAAAATATCAGCGTTCGGAGCAAACACAATTTCATAACACCATTTTCAGAAGACTTGATGCTAAATGATGTTATGTAAGATGATGCTAGATGATAAAAGAATCGCTATTGCACTTACATGTGCTAAAAAGTTTTAACACGTCTCAATCATTGGTAATATTTGCAAAATATCTCCTTAAATCTAAATGTTCACCAAAGCACAAAGTAAGTTTAGCTAACTATCCCAAATCAATAAATCCGTGTTTACCCAGCTGTAAGTATCGCGGATAGGAGTGTATAATAAGAACGTCCCAAGACATATTCCATTGTTTGTTTGCTATTCTGTGTGAAGGTAATCATTAAGGGGTTAGTTTTTCAATAAGAGTTTTGACCTCTTTAAGAGTCTCTTTAAAGAAAAAATTAAAGAAAAAAAAGACTCTTTAAGATTTAGAGTAAATAGAGATTTTAAAAAATAAGTTTGATATATAACAGTTATCTGTAGTTGTTTTCGTAACTCACCGATAGACAGCGTGAGAAGTGCTAACATAAGACAAACACTCCTACGTAAAAAATCACAAATGAGTTGGCTTGGACATGTGCTAAGAATGCCAGGGGAACGAATACCAAGAAGAATCCTCTTGACAACCCCGGAAGGAAGACGGTCGGTGAGTCGCCCCAGATTAAGCTGGGAGAAGAAACAAAAAAATGTTTATGAAAACAGAATGGGTCTAGACTGGTTGACATGCAAAAGTAGCGCAAGAATATGGAAGCACCTTGTTGAGTCTTTGGGCCCCTGACCCTACTAGGATAAGAGGAAAGACGATGATGATGATGATGTTTTTGTGACTTTATTATTTTTTTGGCTTTTAATTGATATTGGTCTTAATAAACTTATTTAATGAGTAAGAAAACTAAAATGCGCATTAAAAACTACACACATATTTTCGCCGCATTATCGAGAAAGATTGCTGAGTTATTTTGCGATCTCAATAACCTTTTCAGCGAAGGGGCGATATGTGAAAGGGCATGCCTAGAATGGTTAATCTGACGAATCAGGAAAGGGCCGATCTTTGGATTTTATTGACCCTTTTGGTAGCTGTGGAAGAGGACGAATGTGAATCAAACGTCTTCCAAGCAAATAAAAGCAGTAATCGACGTTGATTTGATGGTGACTACGCCCCTGTAAGTTGGTGTACACGACACAGCTCGGAGATGAGTAGAACTTTTCTAATCACTTGAAAATGCAATATGATACCATTGCATTACAATTACCCTTTATTAAGCCATAGGAATACTCATTTTTCCAACCTCTCCTCTCCGTACTCTATCAGAATAAATTATTTTCACACAAATGAATACTGCTTTTAGTGTTTCAGGTTAATACCGTATATACTATACAAAATGTCGAGATCGTCCTGGAAATATAACTCAGATAAAGTTAGCTCTACGCCAAAACGAGTCTTTGTGTATGTCATGTGCCAAAACTCAAAAATAAAAATTACAAGAATGTCATCACAAAAAAATATGAAACTGGTTTACCAATTTTAGTGATAATCATAAATTCTGTACTTAAACTATTGTATCCGCTTCGGTTGCATTTCTGCCGTCTGCATATTTTCTTTGCGAAGTTCATTTCTGTCTTCTTAACATAATATAAATAATTATCCCGATTTTCATCCCTAAGTGAAAGTTGCGTCAGTGCTTCATATTGATATATAACACTCAAGCGATTGGTGAACTTTGATATGGGAACTTTCGCTCATAAAACGGTCCTGGGAATGCGATGGGTCTCCATTTACTGTACGTTAATGTAGCGGTCATGACGCTCACCTGGTGGTTGGTGATTCAAGCCCCATTTAAGGACACCAGTAAGATAGTCATTTTCATAGCACAGATCTGCAAACACGGAATACATGTCACATCAATATTGATGTGACACGTGTCTGTGTTCTGTGTTTGTCTATCTATGTATTTATTATTTAAAGAAAGAATGACAATTGTATATAATCTGAGTTTTTTTTTTGTTACGTTAATTTAATTTTTAAAACTTTTTGCATTAATTTCATATAATTTTACAATAATTACTTAAAAAAATATTGATACTACAAAATACACTATAAAAACGTAGTTTTCAGTATAAATCCTATATATGCGAGGTCTCGGTTTCAGCTTGTTTGCAATTTAGTTAGCTGGATGAACTTAAAACTTAAACTCACAGTCAACTCGTAAAGATTTTCATGCCATTCCAACACTTTGCTTAATCAATGTCCTTTTAGGTTTAACTGATACATAATATGCAGTAGATATCCATTTTAAAGTAAGCTATTATATTTTTTTTAACTTTTTTAAATTCGCAACAAACAAAATCATTTTACATAAAAATGAACAATTTTAAATAATTTTTATTAAATAAGGATAAGTGCTTATTTTGGAAAGCGGAGGAATTTTCTTCATTTCTAAAACACGGTTGGTTTGGTAATTTAATAAGTGATGAAATAATTCGTACCACTTTTAAAAGATTTATGTATTAACAATAAATGAAACTTAATGAATCGATTTTAATTTGAGTCTTTTCAATTGAAAAATATGCCACAAAATGCAAGAAAAGATATTAGAAAAAAAAAGTATTTCTCTCGTACCCAGTTGATCGCCTAAACGATATGGTCGTCTCTAATTATTATTTAATCGTATCGTCATTTATAATTGGATTTAAGGCCACGTAAAACGTTTAAAACTCAACACCCAATCACTCTTGCTCGCTAAGTACGAGTGTAATTGACAAACTGAACTACGAAATATTTTATATATAATGAACCGGCCTGGTTTGTAGGGGCGGCCGCAGTTTAGTCTGCGGCTGTTAGGCAAGACGAATGGGCAAAGTTTGCTTTAATATTCATCATCTCTTCTCCAGATAGTTCTCTTTCATTACTGGCTTAAGAGTTGTGCCAACTGCTTGACTCCTTGTGCTCCTGGTAGCTTTAACATGAATATTTTTAATATTTATAATGTAAAATAATAATAATAATATATTTGAATAATTTATATAATGTCATTATCGGGAGAACTCACCACAAGGTTTATCGCTTTACAAATTGAAATTATTAAATCAAATTAATTAATCAATTAGAAAGATATACAGAAAAATCTAATTCACGAAAAAATATTAGGTTACTACTGGGATTTGAACCAAGGTCACCTCTTTTCCGGGGCCGGTGCTCTGACCACTAAGGTATAGCAACCCTCTATGTTTCCGTGAATATATCGACCTTATATGTAGTTCTTATTTTTATTAATTGATTAATTTTTATTTTTGTCCATAGAGCAATCCATTTTTTTGATATGATAGCTGAAATTACTTTGCGATGCCAACGCTAGATGGATGCCAGAATTAATTGAATAATTCTTTTTATTTGGACATACATTTGTACAACAGATATTATATATATTCAAGAACACATTCATATTTTAGAAATTATTTTATAAAACAAAATAATGACTAAGAAGCTTATTTACTATTACTTAAGACTACAATACTGCGTGACTTGCAAAAAGAAATGGAATGACGGTCAAAACCATAGTGAGAAGGGTCAGAAAAAATTAGGTGTTTTCGCGGAGTGCATAATTGGAGTGGAAAATATTAGATACTAAAATATAGATTTTATAGGTCTGATTCTATAGGTTTTTTAATGATTATCTAAATAGGTAAGTGCATCTGTAGTTGTTTTTTGAATTGTGGTGAGCTGTCGTTTATTATGTGTAGATAGAATACAGTATTAATTTTCAGTGTCCAAAAGTTAATAATTTCATACAATCATGTCAATTTCATCGACTATTTTGAGAAAAAGTATTACGAATTATTTAATGCATGTATAGGTTTTTTATCATGATTTTATTTATTTGTCTTTGAGCTATCTTGTTATTAACATTTAACCCACTTCCTGCCTAACAATCGCTTTGAAATTCGGCAATGAAATGTAATCCTGTCGATAGTTCAATTATCATTCATTAATTTTATAAAATCAGGTAAATTATTCAAAAATAATATTTTTTAACTGTTCGAAGAATATTTTTTCTTCTTCTGTATGAAGGCTTGAACTTTGTGGTGACATTATTATTAAAATAAAACACAAATTACTTTGTTTTCACCACTATATTAGATTAAAAAATCTACATGTTTCGAGAACAATGTTCTCTTCATCAGGATTATTGTGTACTAATCTTAAAAGTTGAAACAAGCAAATATGTTACGGTGAAGGGGCGGTTGAGGGGGTTGGTGAGGGGAGGGAGGGGTTCGAGGTGTTGATTGTTATATTTTAATAATATTTTTTAATGTTTTTACTACATATTTCATCACTGTTGCCTAAAATTGTGTGTGCGGAATTCTGTGTTAAAAATATTTTACAAAGCTTTATGTATTTCAATTTATGATATGATGTAAAAAATCAATATATTAATCAGTTAAGGTTTACGGATGACATTTTTATGAAACTGAAAACTCGGAGTAGCTTATAAGTTAACAGAATGGTTGGAAGATGCAAGAAAATCAGTAATAAAACGAAAACCATGGCAAACAGCTTCGCAAAAATCAGGCAGATTCAGTATATAGATTAAATCTATTTGGAACAAACCCAGCAGCATATCTATTTTTGGAATGTACCTAATATAATGAAAATATTCACCATGAAATAAATTACAGAAAGAAATAAAGAGTTGAATCCACCTACTTTCAATGAAAGGTTTTAAATCTATCGTTACTTATATATTTTAAACGGTAATTTTTTATGATCTGTGTTTTGTTCTAGAGAATTGTAAGTAATACAAATATTGTAAACTATTTCAAAATAAAATGTGTATTTTACTTAAATCTTTAATATAAACCAGATACTGGCAACTACGTGACAATGTTATTTATAACCACAAAGATCTATCAAAGAATTAATAGATTTGTGATTCAGTGAAAATAAAAATAGTGAGAACTTAAATTTAAAATGAATGAAGTTTGCAAAGTTGCCCTACCATCGCGGATTGATTTTATTATTCTGTGTGAAAAAACTCACTATTCCAACTTCGTTTTAAGAAAGATTAAAGGAAGTACGGAGTTCATCACAAAACTGTTTCAAATGAAAAGGATATTAAATTTTCACATTATAAATACGAAAAAATGATTTACAAAGTTTGAGAAACTCCCAACTTCCTGGAGAAATCATTAGGGAAGTTGCAGAGCCCGAAGATACCTTTAAATAATTCCGACGAGTAAGTTTTCTATTCGATTCTTCCTCGTGAAAGAAACAAGTTCAGTGAAGTTTGATTTATTTCGATTTTCTACGGACACAATGTTTCTTCATCATTTGAAGATTCAAACATAGAGCTATAAACATTGATGTTGTCTTCATTACATTTATTTTAATGTTTGTGTGATATTTATTTTTTCTTATCTAAGTCTATTTCAAAATTGTTGTGCTTAGGTTAAGAATAGTTTTTTTACAGCTTATTTCCACTCCACTTTTGCCCATCTTATGAATGAGTACATTTTTTAATTGACTTTTTTTCATGTTAGAAAATCTAAATTTACATCATTCAAGAGTTAAGGTTGATATTACGGTCGTTCATATTCAAGGTCATCAGGAGGATGACCTGTACCCGCGGAGGTACAGGGCGGACTGATTAATGCTTCCTGGGGCGTAAATTATATGCCCTTTGTTGTGGAGTGTTCCTGATGGCGTTGTTGTTGTATAAAATATCCGTAACCATTTACAGTTAAAAATGTCTAACAGGTTTAGAACAGTGTTAAAAATTGTTTGTTCAAACCTTGTCTATACCCCATCGAAATGAAAAACCGCGAAATCCAAAGTAAACATTGTTATTTCAAATCTTGTATACGAATGGCCGCTAAAGTCTAATGTCTCATTTCAATCATTAGAATACCTGCAGTAAACATTAAAAATTTTTCAATTCTTATAGAGTGTATAAATTCAACATTTTATCAGTCAAATAAATTATTATTCTGCGGTAATTCGATTTCTCAGAAATACAAAAATCTTTATAAAAATCAAATAAACAGTATTTAAAAAAATTATAAATTGATTTTAAGGTTAGTAAAAGTAATAAGAAAATAAAATAAATTGCAACTTCTCTTTAAAACAAATAAAAATATCAAATCCATTGACTATAATCTAATATTTCGTTGAGTTAATTTATGAACGTCCGAAGTGTGACTTACATATCTGTTTCAAAGATCATTATGTAGACTCCATAATCACATGTATGGAAAATGAAACATTTTTTGCACAATGTGATAATGCCTTTATAAGACGAAACACGTCTCAAGTAAATTAAATCACTAAAATAAAAGAATAAGTTTTTTATTTTCATGCATGTGGTCATAAGGTGATTTATATTTTTGATTTGTTATAACGCTTCAACAAGCCATGAGGCCCAACTACTAAAGTAAAACACATCACAAAACTTGAGTACCAGTAAATAAAAATAGATTTTATTGTCATATAATCGGGAATTGAACCCGAAACTCGATGTGGGAAGCCAAGTATGAGGCTATGAGGGCTGTGAGGCTATGAGGCTATGAGGGCTGATTTATTTCACTTCCTATGGTAAGAAATTTCTGCATGTTACGGATAGAATCACTTGACTGTTGGTATTCAGATTTATTAATCGAGATATTAACCACTTCCCGATTAACTAAAGCTCTGAAACTTTCAGTATTAGTTTACTTCCTATGAAAATTCAACATTAAATTATTTGATATTTTAAGGGATATAAATAATTTAAATATAATATTTCTTGCCGAGAAAAGAATGAAATACATCACAACATTTAGATGCTACTGGTCAAGTAAAATATTTTTTATAGAAAAATATTTAGCCACATGAGTATCTAGCCACATCTATAAGTAAGATATTTTTGTCAATAATTGCTAAAATTCTAGTAATTTGAAAATTTTTTGTTAAAATAAATTGTGTATTCCGAAGAAACCTTGGCGTGTCCGCAAAATGATTGTTAAATGCTTGTTTGTAGTTAGGTTTTTGGGTTATCAAGTCACCGAAAAAATAATTATTTAACATTAAAAATTCATTTTTGTTTTCAACATTTAGAGTACCACATTTCTATTGGGATGTGCGATATCTGCATCGATAATTCTCACCAATTTTATTATGTTTGTTTGTTCGCCACTTACATTGCAGTAATATATTAAATATATGATTTTTGGCTATTGGGATATTGGTGGAATGTGAAATGTATAATGTATTTTTTTGTGCATTTTGCACCCTGTTTGTGTGACATTAAAAATAAAATAAAATTAAGATGGATTACAGCACCTCGGGAGTCTAGCATTCACGTAGAAATTTGGTGATTTTTTACAAGGAGGTGATAATTATTTTATTTTTTTACTCACTTATTACGCTAATATTTTAATGAATTTTTTTTAAAAAATGTTGTGTCATATCCGTTTCCATGGAGCTACTCCGCCGTAACTATGAGGCAATATTCACGCTTGTCAGATACAGAATGGCATGTTATGAAATTGTTAACAAAAAACCCGTCATTTGTAAAATTGGGAGCAATTTGAAAAATATTTTTTAAGCGATTGTTATTAAAAATAGCTTATCGGATAAAAAATCAGTAAGCTATATTCAAATATTTTATTTCTTCATAGGAAAAAGATTTTCTTATTTGTTTCGGATAATCGCAAATCAGGGAAAGTTGCATCTCAGTTTTTTTTTATTACGAGTTAAACGTTTAATGTGTACCTCAGTAAGTGCCAATAAAAAAAATAATCATATTTTTGTGAAGAATCACCCAATTTCTGCCTAGAATTCAAGCTCCCGGTGTAATGAAACCTGTTAAAAAAAGCATTTCAGATATCTCTAAAAGTTAAATTGAATTCAAAAATGACCCGCACACGGTGAACATTCATGAGTTTGAGTCTTCGCGTCACTGTCTCGTGTTCCCCGAACAAGTTGACAGTGTAGTTCCTTGCTGCAGGCTTAAGGCTGTATCCTTCAGGGCCGGATCCAGCCTGTCGGGGCTGTAAGCCCACTCAGTGTCGGGCTTAAGGGCCCGCCGGCTGCAGAACAATCCCGGGCAGCCTTGCGAGCTGTATCAATCACCGAGCGGGCGAAAATTAAGGCTGCCAAGATGTAAGCTTTAAGGGTGGAATCCAGTTCCAGCGAACAACTGTTTTCTCTGTCGGGACAAGATTTTGATGCGAAAAATATGACAGGTTATTAGATAAGATGTAAAAAGAACGCGTAAATATTTATCTTCAATCTATTGTCGATTTTAAATAAGGTTATTACTGTATTTATGAAAAAAAAAAACTTAACCATATTAAAAAAACGCGACTCGATGTTTTATAAATAAACATGCAATTATTCCAAATACACCAAATATGAAATAAGTTTTATAGATTGTAACGGCATGAATACAGGCAAAGCCGTACAAAATAAGAGAGTTAAAAAACATCGCCGTTACCTAAAACAAAACTTCTCGGAATTCGCCCGTCATATAATTGACGCCAACCATTATTTTTACTCTTCATGGTTCCACATAAAGGATCGATAGTGAACATTTTGAAAATCGTATAAATCCTAAAGAATTTCAATTCAGAAGAAAAAAACCACTAATTAATGACATCACATTTTACAACATGCAATTATCCCAAATACACCGAATACGAAATAACTTATGTAGTCACAATCTACGACAAGAACACAAGCATATTCGTAAAAAATACGAGTGTTAAAAACATCGCTGTTACCTAAAACAAAACTTCTTGGAATTCGCCAGTCATATAATTGACGCCGACCATTATTTTTACTCTTCATGGTTCCACATAAAGGATCGATAGTGAACATTTTGAAAATCGTAGAAATCCTAAAGAATTCAATTCTGAAAAAAAAGACTTATATATGACATCACATTTTCAACACGTCTCTGAACCTAGGCTTGTCCCCGATAATGACCGAAAAAACCCGCCCCACTAAACGACCCACTCCCCTATCCGAATAAATTAACAATAAGTTTGAGAATATGGTGTTCCTTCAAGTTTTTATAAAGGCTTGTTCTTCGTTAAGTGTCTTGATTTTAAAAAAGAAAAAATACTAATTGACTTACGAGCATATAAAACTTTCTTACACATTTTTACTATACATACCCTTGCAAAAATCTGAACACGCTGCGTATTCTACCATTAAGTTTAACTTCTTAGCGTTGTTTCTAGATCTCCTGGTAATTGTAAATATAAATTAGCAATAAATTGTAAAAAATATTTTTTCCGAAACCTGCGTCAAAAACTCTGCAATAAGTAATTCTATCAAAATGTACCTAAATTGCTCAGCGTTTTATACAAGCCACTTCCATACCGCCGCTCAGCAGAAAATTGAAGTATATTTTTAATTTATAGTAGACTACTTTATATAGGGTTGTGCGCTTAACTCAATAATTAAGAAAAAAAGACTCAACTAACGCTACGTCTGCGTGTAATTTATATTTGTGAGAGAGAAAGTTATAATTTGCTTAATTAAATATCAAGCTGTAATTAAAATGTTGAGTTTTATTGCTGAGCTAAGCTTAAATGTGAACGAACAGAATATTTTATGATTTATAAGTCTGGTTTGTTTATGGGCGTGTTACTTTGCTAAAGAAATATTTTAGGGGTTTTCAATGAAAATACTGCAGCTGTAAAAATTAAAGTTAATGAACGTTTTATTACTGTGGCTAATATTTGATTTCTTTCAACTTTTAAGGTACAGATACACATGCTTCTTTACTGGCATGCTAATGAGCATGCCACTAAAAAGCATGCCCTAACAACTGTACACACTTGCTCATTACTGGCATGCTTATTAGTGGCATGCTCATAAATAAGCATGCCCAAAGCTAACAATCAAACACACATGCTCATTAGTGGCATGCTCTTGTCATAGAATAGAGACGCTCTTGTTCAAAATGGAAACTTTGCAAACTGAAATAGAAAATTCAAGTGAACCAATAAATCAAAAAAGTTCCCGAGTTTCCATCCGCACATTTTTGATTTTAGTTTATATAATTTTTATTGTAAGATTTGAATCATTCATGCCTATTAATAAAGTTTCGTAAACATTATTCCTCACTATATTATTTTTACACAACGGTGACCGAGTATTCCGCAGACATTCGTGATTCCTATAATAAGTCACGAAAAGTAATGTTTGAGAAGATCGCATCGATAATACTAGCCGCGAAGCCCGCGAATGACATAAGCATGCTCATAAATAAGCAAGTCTGTTCACACATGCTCCAATGATACCCCTTCTCTATGGTGAATGACAGTGGCATGCTTATAAATCAACCGGCGGTTGATTTTTGAGCATGCCACTAGGTGGCATGCTCATTTCTAGCAATGTGCGTACACACATGCCACTAATAAGCATGCCACTGTCAAAGTCGATGCTGCGCATGCTCACGTGCCACTAAAGAAGCATGTGTATCAGACGCTTTAATCGAAAGGTATTTGCGTTAAATCCGTTATCAAAAAGTCGTTTAATTTAAAGCTTTTTCTTTTTACATAAAACTAGCTGTAGCCCGTCAAAAATGACGGTATTTTTACATGTTGGTTCCTAAATAATAAGTATTTATTTATTTATGAAAAAAATAAATTATACCATAATGAAGTAAAAGGCGTTACACGAAGTTAGGACGGAAAGACGGACAGAAAACGAAAATATTATAATTGGGATTATTACGTCGGACTGCGAAATAAACGAATGCTTCATTACTTCAAGGACTCGTACAAAAAAAAAACTTTATACAGCATGTAAGACAATAATTCTTACTCATTTTGGGCTTAATGCAGAAGAGAGAGAGAGAGACAATTTTGAAAAATTTGTGATCGAGTGGTTAATCTCAATGGAGGATATGAGTGCATTCTATTATCTCAGAGAACCAAAGCATTATTGCTAGCAGTTAGAATTTTGTAAGATTATACGCATTAATTTTAGTTTAATTATTTTTGTTGTGTTATGTATATTTTTTTATTTTTGTAGTATTTTTTTGATATTTTTTATTGTTGTAATATATTTTTGATGTTTTTTATTGTTGTAATATATTTTTGATATAATGTAATGCGCCGTAACATCCATGTTTTAGCTCTTATAATTTACGATGTACTTTTTAATTTTCACTCACCTCAGTACCTAAAATCCAAATTCAACATTCTTATCATTGCCTTCCACTTCGTTCAGCTGAAAGTACTTCTATTCATCCCCATTCATAATACTGTATTTTTTAGCTCCTCATTCAAAGTGCAGCTCGCTAGGCGGTGGAATCAACTATGCACAGACATCACTTTTTGAAAGTTTCTACCTATTTTGTTTGTCCGAAAACACAGAAATTTTCACAGCTTCAAGGATTGTTTTACCTTTTTTTTAAATGCACAAACTAGACGAAAAATATTCAATATTGCAGTAAACAAAATACCGTACGTCAGTGGAGTTAATAATGATCTTTCTTTATCTGACGTTTCTTTAGAATAGGGATAAGCATCCTTTTAATGTTGGTTATTTTTTCCCAGCTCAATTCATATATATGTCGCACGTATAATATTTATTTTGCTAATCCTAACATTAATGTATATATTATTGAATATCCTATCATCATTACTAGTCACTCTCACACAACATCAATTTTCTTGACCTGAACCCATAAAACACAAAATCAATTCTTTATATAAAATTGAAAATATTGATTTTCAGACGTTTTCTAGTAGATATGTTTGATAATTAGAAAAATTATCATATATATACGTTGAAAGGAATATTGCTAAAAAAACTCCACTTAAAAAAATATATTGAGGTATCATTACTTGTTACATAGGATACAGTTACCAGGTATCATAACAGAAATATATGAATGACTCCTGATTTTGAACGTATATGAGAATGTGTGGATGTTCTTACGATGGAATTGATGAACGTTGCAGTGTGTAGAGTGATCACTTAAGCCATCTCATACAGGTTGTTAGCTTTGAGCCATCGTGTAAGAGACTTCTATCCACTTTTCTCATATGTAAAGTAGCTTCGTCTCTGTGACACTTGTAAAAATTATTCTTAATTACTTTATTTATATGTTCGTACATGATCGCATTACATTGATACACTAAATATATAATTTATATGCATGTGCTAGAGCAATTAGAACACGTGCATTAGAAGAGTGGGCTGAGTTTGAAATGAGTAATGTATGATTTTTATGTAAAATAAAATAAAATAAAAATGCAAAAAGCAGACTAAAGCAATTTTACCCTTCCTAAAACCTAGTTTAACCCTTTTTTGTTCCTATCCATCTCCTACTCGTCATTGGAGCATTGTATTACGTTAGTATTGTAATATTGTATTACGTAAGTCTATTTCAACTATTCTAATAAATTCTGTGGTTGTTTGGAAGAAATTTCCAACTGAAAATAAACCCGCTGTTGTATTGCTATTGTCTCGGGATCATGGCTGTGAGCGGAAAATGAAACACTTGAAATTAATTAACAATTTTTTAATTAATAACTCAGGAATTTTATAGAGCACCATTCGCACTTTACACTGTCCATTTATTACTTGTTTATGGTATGGCACGAGTTTCCGAATTTGCTCGCCTCCATGTCGGTATCGCCTGTTAACAACTCTGGCACAAGGCCTCCGGGTATTTATAATTATCCCTCACTTCTGGAATATTCCGGAATGGTTAAGATAATTTCACAATCATGTAAAATGTTTGAAAGACTTCGATTAAATGTAGTTAGCATTGTTTTAGACTGTCGTGGCAGAATGATTGCAAGTAGTTAATTAATATAAAATAAATAAATAATTACACATCATACTTTTATGCCAATGCCTGACTTTTGCTTCCTTACTTACTTTACCACATTTATATACACGTATCGTGCTAAGGAGGAATGAATGTTAACACCTGAAATAAATAGGCGATATATTAATTAATCATTAATTAACTATTCAATGTGCAAAGTCACTTAAATCAAATTAAACTTAACGCTTTTATTTAAAGTATACTTCATCGCAATATATCACTCATATATGAACACTTTACTATCGCTGGGTAACATGTATTTAATATTCACTGGAACATTCCACCTAGTTTTCGCCGCAGTATTTATCGCATTTATTTATTTCGCCAATTAGGTACTTCGCTCGATTGTTCGCAATATTTATCGCATCGATTACCTCATGACTGACCGCATTGGGCGTTGTCTTGCGCGTTCGAACTGTCAACACGACCTCACTTACACCGCGGCGCCGTATTTATACCCGAAAATGCTGGTATTTAGGAGAAGATTCTCGTTGCTTCTCGGTTGTCGATCACCCTAGATTGATATATGTAGATATTGTAGATGTTTCGATAGTGTCATGTATTATTCAGACAATATGTAAATTATTTTTAGCATGCCACCCCGTGACATATATTATTTATATATATCATACTTAACTTCATACTTCCACGAATTGGTAGCATTACCTACTTAGTTATTTATTTATTTATTATATTTATTAATACAGTAGATACATAATAATGTTATTTATAATAAATTATCTATTTTATAACATTTTAAAGACATTATACTCTCCATAATATGAACCAAAGCATGAGATTATAGGAGGAGTATTTACAAGCAACAAATTAGAGTACAAAAGCAGAAACTATTTAGAAGTAGTACTTTTTTTATACAGAAACCATTTGAGATATGTGGACAATGTTACAATACATCATTGTCCAAAATCAAGGATTTGATTTTTTTCTTAAACTTTTTGAATGTTCTTTTCTTGAAATTTGTTTTGCGACAACAATGTATTGTACCATCTAACTCC
>JADDOH010015217.1:0-17453 GCA_016648135.1 Agrypnia vestita
TTTTTTTGTGTTTTCAATAATATTAATATCTAAGTTATTACCCGCATAAATAATTTAAATAAAAAACAATTTTATTAAATCAAGAAACAATTACATAATATGGGAAACAGTATCAATTTCAAAAATGTCCTTAGGTTTACACGGCCGGTCAGAATCTTCTGTGTATGATGACATCAGGCCTGATGATGGACCCTGCAATGGGATCTGAAACGTTGGCCACAGAGGTCACATATACACGGCAGAATATCCCAGAAAACTATACACAGAAGTATTCATTTCGAAGACATTCTCACTATGTACAGCATTGCAAAATTCTTTGTTGAAGTTTTATAAATTTTTAGTGAAATATTTTGGAAGCAACAACCTAGTGAAAAGAAATATTTCGTTGTATTTGTACAATCGTACAAATGGAATAAAATTAAAATTATGCATGTACAAGGATTTATCAATTATTTTTCCGCACGCTACTCAAATCGCCTACCAGAAAATATTTTTATTTTGATTAATAATAAATATCTTAAAATATTACGAAACAACATTTTCCGCGATTATGTTATTTTGGGTCAACTGTTATCGAATTCTGAACACTTAAGGCCCTCGTACTGCAAATCTTGTTGCTTGAATTCATCGCAAAGATTATGGTATAATGGTAACTAGATGTAATTCATCACATAAATTGTACGATTTTTTGAGTTATTTTCATTTCCTGTGATGCAAAAATGCGAGACCATGAAGTTAGTAGTTAGTGCGAAATTTTAGCATGCAAAGAAATGCGCGCACATCCATGCGTACCTGAATTTTTTCATCAAAGATTCATCAAAGAGAGTGAAATGTGTTTATTTCATACATTGTTTATAGGTGCCAAGAATAATCACTTGAAATTAGTGTTCCAGTAATACAAATAATTTAATGTCGAACATCTTGAATCGAGCAGGTACGAATCTATTGTTAATGATAACGTTATTGACTAGAAAATCAGAACTGTTTGTTGAATTACGTTTTCATCCGTGTAATTGAAATGACAAAAAGAGGCTTCTCGCACAGATTTCTGTATTTTATGTTATTCTCAATGTTTGACTGCATTTTTTCGAAAAAGAACACGTATTTTGAAAAGTAACAATGTCTCAATAACGAAGCCATATAGAATCTTGACAGCTATCAGATTTTGATTACATTTGAGTTGGCGAATATTTCAATCATTTTTTGTATGTTATTCTTTGCTCTATTTTCATTTCTGTGAGTATGAGTTTTAATTTGTTTCATGAAACTCAATTGAATAATCGACAATTATTATCAGTGTACATTTATACAACTCATTACTTTAAGCGACATTGATATAATTTTTATATTTATTTAAGTAAAGTATAACTACCAACGCGCCTATGTTTGATAACATATGTAAAAGAAGGAAGTGAAGAGAATATGACAAGTAGAATTTACTACACTAATATCACATTAATTAAGGGGTTAAACCATCAAAAAATTCTTTTAAATTCAAAAATTACTAGTACACATATTTTTGTTACTATCATTATATTTATCATCATCAAATTATTTTTAAAATTTCATAACAGTAAAATTATATATTGTCCCGCAAAGGTCCTTCTCCTTGTATCTACAAACCCAGCGTTTGTAGATAATCATGTCACCAATTTTTGCTTTTTGTCAATTTGAGTTCCGAAGCTGACTTACAGCAGAAAATCACCCTAATATGTATGTTTGTTTATTCATATAAATTCAATATTATTTGATAATAAAAATTTACATTATCATATTATATTTAATTATAAACATTTAATAACTCTAGCCTAATGAAATGATAAAGAATTTTGCTGAAAATCGTGAGAAAAAAGAATCTGCCAAAGCCTTCATGCTCGAAAGTTCCATTCGCGAGGGACGTTGAGGTCTAACAGAATGGAGTTGAAAGTGATTTGATGCCTTAAATCGAAAACACGGTTATGTTACAAGATTTTCAGTATATAAGGGGTAAAAATTTTCGATGAGGTAGAAATTCAGTGCAGCATCTCAAGATGAAGCTCTTCTTATTGACACTACTGGCCGTGCTGGCTGTAGGCCAAGCCCAACAAGTAAGTAAAACATACAAATTTTATTTTATCAAACAAATTAAAATCATTGCCAGCATAAGTACATTACCAAACATTTTATTTTGAATTTGTTTTGTGTGACCGCTACGTAAAATGGTTGATTTTCCATAAGAATTTATAATTATGAAAATTGTAATAAATACAATATAAAATAATTTGCTCTCCTAGAGAACAAGCTAACACAATTATAATTTATTTATTTATTTATTTGTTTACGCCCATTAGGCTTTTACATAAAGAGTATAAAATAAATTTCAAAAAGCACATACATTAAAAGTTTCAGGAATAGCACCAAATCATGAGTATAAAATTTAAAAATGTAGAGTAGGTAACGAGCAGCAATGCGTATAGGCTTTTACATAAAAAAATATATCATAAAATTAAAAAGAACATACATTAAACATATAAATTACAAGTAGCAAATTATTAAAGTACCAGGAATAGCACCAAAACATGTGTACAGAAATTATAAATATAAAGTACAAAGCGGCAATGTGTACGAAAAATATATATTACCCACCATTACATATTAACAGCTGAAGTCAGTAACGAAGCAGTATTGCCTCTTTAAGTGTGAACTTTACTTTCTCCAGACTGTCGACGAAAATGTCAATCATGCAACCATATTCATTACAAGTTCCCAATATTCTGTGTATCACAGAATTTGAATGATAGTTAGTATTGCAAATGTTGCGATGGAATGTGACAATTTGTCGCGTTCTATGTGTGGAAGGGATATTATATTCGATACATGCCACAAGGTCAGGGCTGTCCAACATATTGTTTACAATTTTGTAAAGAAGAACTATATCATAAATTTTTCTTCTATCATATAATGTGAGTAAATTTAGTCTCTTCAATATGTAATTGTATTCTATGTCCATTGTCAATAATAATAATATTCATAATAATAATAGTCAATAATTATAGCTATTGCGTCTTTAGTATACGAGAACCTTTTAACTGATATATAATTTTAGGATTTATATTTTAAAATAACGATTATATTATTTTTTCCGTGATTCTTAAAACTTTACATTCAAATTATTTCTCGTAATATTATAATAATCAAAAACCTAATTTTTATTACACTTTTTACAGTTTTGAAAGAGAAGGTGAAATTTATTATATTTTGTATTTTTTAATGTAAAAAATATTTTCTACAACTCGTTAATCTAATTTTTTCGTGGGGATGTATAAAATTAAAAAATAGAGATCAAGTGGAATAAATTTGTGCAATTTTTTGTTTATTTCGGCTGCCAGTTAAGGCTATGAAAAAACTCTATCTAGCGTAGCGTTGCGTCTTCATAAATTTGACACAAAGCGCCCTACAGGTGAAATTTTCACAAAAATGGCGCTATATAAATAATCCAATATTATTATTATTGACAATGGACAATAAAAATTATTATTATTATGCTTTTCTGCTACATAAACCTCATTATTGTTTGATATCATGACTGACGGACATCGTTACGTAGATAATTGTATATTTTGATAAATGATTAATACACATATACTTTATATAAACGAATACATTTATAAGTTTTAATGCTGATTAAACATAAATAATCCAAAATTCCGATTCAGAGTACTTAATTAAAAAGCGTGAAAACAATTTTGAAATCATACCAATTTTAAAAAAGGATTGAGATCAGCTTTTGGATTCTATTTATACGGTTTTGGATGGATATTCGAAATTAAGATGTGTAATTTATTTTATTCAATATTTTAACATATGGAATATTCACGAAGTCTTCCTTGCATTTGAATCATATTTTTCTATGGAAAGCTTGCTTCAGCAACGACACCAAATATGGAAATTCTACCGCAAAAATTAGAAATGTCATTGACTTTTTCCAACTGCCATTGTATTTTTTTCTCCTTAAAGAATTGGTTCAAAAGAGGAGTCGCCCACCAGGCCTTCAAGACCGCGGTGAACAAGCTGACTACCGGCACCACGACCTCACCTCAGTCTACCCAGAACACGGCCAATTGCGCCAAGTGCCTCACGGCGACTGCCGGCCACGGCCGCACCGCGGCCTGCACCAACACCTGCAGGAAGACCACGCAGAATGCATACCAAGACAACACCAACAGAGGAACCGAAGATTATCAAACAACCCAATGCGCCAATTGCCTGGTCAGAAATCACCAAAACGGAGACACGAACGTTAACACTTGTAACTCCGGCAATGACTACGCCTGTACCACAACATGCAGAACCCGTGACCTGGACAAGATCCTGACATCCATTTACAGAACCACCCGAGGCGGCGGCGGATTTGGCACCGGTGGCACTGGCGGATTTGGCACCAGTGGCACTGGCGGTTTTGGCACCGGCGGCACCAATGGTTTTGGCACCGGTGGCACCAATGGTTTTGGCACCGGTGGCACCAATGGTTTTGGCACCGGTGGCACTAATGCTTTTGGCACCGGTGGCACTGGCGGATTTGGCACCGGCGGCACCAATGGTTTTGGCACGGGTGGCACCGGTGGTTTTGGCACCGGTGGAACCGGCGGCTTTGGCAACGGTGGTTTTGGCACCGGCGGCACCAATGGTTTTGGCACCGGTGGCACCAATGGTTTTGGCACCGGTGGCACCAATGGTTTTGGCACCGGTGGCACTAATGCTTTTGGCACCGGTGGCACTGGCGGATTTGGCACCGGCGGCACCAATGGTTTTGGCACCGGTGGCACTGGCGGATTTGGCACCGGTGGCACCAATGGTTTTGGCACCGGTGGTACCGGTGGTTTTGGCACCGGTGGATTTGGCACCGGTGGTTTTGGCACCGGTGGCACCAGCGGTTTTGGCACCGGTGGCACCGGCGGTTTTGGCACCGGTGGTGGTGGTGGATTTAATGCTAATTTGTAATCATCGAACGGTCTAAAAAAGCTCGCGAAAAGTTCTTGCCCAAGCAGAGTTTTTGTTAAACCATTTATATATGTTATGGTAAACTTTTACAAACAAAGATCGACGTCATCTTCGCTGTTTCTATTGAAGATGATTGTCATATTTAAAAAAATTTTCATTTTTTGTTATCCAAAAAATGTCTTTCTTGAAAAATAAATTAGGACTATTTTCATTATTATTATTCCTTTTCGTTTCTAGTGATTTCCACAAGCAATCTCCTGCAACCTGCGTCAGTTTTGGGCCACCCATTTTATTAAACTTTATTCCGTCCTAAAATGTTTGATAAACAGAAGGCATTAAATTACACACATTTTTTCCGTTATAATTGCTGCTAATAAGATTCCCTTTCAACCAACTGCCCTATGTAGATTTATCTCATATCTAGAACATTCTAATATGCATTACTTTTTGCATGCTGGAGACATTCTTAATTAGGGAGTTGACATAATCTTTTTTTTTTTTGCTTATATTAAAATTAAAGAAATGTATACTCTTCACAGATAAGATACAATAAAAAGCAGGTACAAGAGCGTAAAATAATTACCCTATAAAAAGCTTTTTATGTTCGTTTATCTATATCCAGTAATGTTTTCTATCCTCCTTCCCAAACAAATTTTGCACAGTTAGTTAAGAAGTAGAAGTTTATGTACCTAGTTATAACTTGGACCATTAACTAAAAGAAGAAATATGCTCATCGCCTTCGATGTGTATTTGTGCTGCATTCCCAAGAATACCTGTTGAATCATCTCTCAAATTAGGTTGTATCATGGTGTAGCACTTCCTTTTCCTTGAGAATAAATTATGACGTAACATTGCCGACAAGCAATTTCGTTTATTTAAGAAATACTCTTCGGACTTACATTTACCTCATGTACCGACAGCTAGAAGGTATTCCAAAGAGATAAAGGGGTTCTTTCGATTAATTAAAATTTAAAATTGTTTTTTATATAGCTATTAATAATTCTAAACATGATACACATTGCTTTGTAGAAGAGGTATATTGTCAGTAAAAATCGAAATGTCTGTTGACAATTATATACAAGTTTATTCAATTAAATAAAAAAATAAGAATTTGCTTTTCGTCCTTTTGAAATAACTAAAAAAAATATTACTCGATGTTACTTGAATAGTCCTGTGAATTTGTTATCTGTGCTCCAACCACCGCATGTGGTTAGTTCCTGGACGTCATAGATCTTTTTCCATATAATGAACATCGGGAACTCCTCCGATGGCTTCCACATAGAATTGTGGCAATCAAACGTCAGCCATGCTGACACAAAACCAAGAACAAGACCCGCTGGCAGCGCAGACCAGTGCGGAGACCCTATTTAAATAAAAAAAACTACAAATCACAAACAATTCATAGCAAATGGCGCTACAATACTTCTATGGTATCAGAATATGATTGAATAATTACCCTTAATGGGGCCCAGATGAGAGTATGCCTACATTTCGGCTGTCAGTCGTAGCTCTTACACGTGAAAAATGACAGCAATACCAGCGCTATCCGGGCGAGAAGCGAAACGACAATTCGTACGTCTACACAGATGGAACTTGCTTTACGGGTCATAGACTAAAATTTTACCGGGCGGCTGGTTGAATATAGCCAGTGGGGTAAAAATTGAACATACAAATTCGTCACGTCATAAAATATCAACATATTCGGCGGTGCAGGAACTTTAGGCGCCCTGTGTAATTAAAATTGCAAGTTGTATTAATTTTGCAGAGAACTGTTATGAAATATGATGTGTGACCCTTAAGACTAACTAACTAACATACCATCACGCCGTTTCCCTGTGAAGGTAGGCAGAAAGGATATAGCCCCGCACTCTTCTGTCCAGAGATACAACTCTCGCCTCATCCACATTCATGCATATTCGCATGCAAGCTCGTCGGTTGTTGAGGCTTCTAACGGGACCATCCCATATCTGGTCAATCTGGACATGCCACGTCTTCCGCGGTCGCCCTCTCTTTCTGATGCCATCAACACTTGCATTATATATCGTTCTTACCATCCTTTCCTCATTCATTCACTCAACATGCCCAAACCATATGAGCGAATATTTTTTAATTCTATTAATTACGCTAAGATCAGCTTTATATTCATTCCTTCTTCTTCTTCGCTAATGGTCATATTCTGTATGCAATTCCATATGTATTATTTAAATTTGTATATCTCAGTGGAGCCATTGATGCTTTTACTTCTGTCCGACTATAAATTTTCATGATGATCCTCGTATAAGAAACGCGGATTTTTTAATATTTATTTAAGACAGAAACCTTATAATGTTGGTTTTTTCCCCATCACTTGAATGTGTCGTACAATTAGCCTCCAAAGACACTTTAACTGAAAATGGATTACGTTTTCAACTTAGTGTCATTCGTAGTGAGCATTCTGTGTGGTTTTCTTTCAAAGTGAATAGAATTTTCCCGTCAAGTTTAGAAATCCCAATTTAAAAGTTAATTTCACCAAATGATAGCGATAAACTGATGATTATATTGATTTACACTTTAAGCAGATACTGAATGACATGAAACGACACAGGATTAAAAATGATTATGACGCTCTTCTAAAGGGCTCCATTGATTTTATACTATTTTTTAACAAAGGAGACAAAGAGTACAAAGAGTTAATGATTGTTTGGCTAAAGACAAAGAGAACAAAGGATATCTTCGGTCAATGAACCACGAGATAAAATAAACAAGTAATCGATTTGAAAAAGTTCGTTGACTCTAAATATAAACAATTAGCGTAGAATACTCATCCCAATACAAGTCCCACATTCATACGTTTATAATAGTTCATAGGTATATATATATATATATAATTATATATATATATATATATAATATTAATATATATAACACTACTACAATATGTATTGTGCTGACCCTAACGGGTATGTGGGGTCAACAACCCGTTTCCCCACGCGTTTTGACCGAATTCTCACGGAAAATCGATAAAAAACACGTTAATTGTGTGTTCACTTTACACAATTAACGTTCACCAATACCACCCATGATAGACTACCACTTCTATCAAATTTTTGGATGTTGTATGTGAGTTGTATTTTTATTACCGCCACGTGCAATCGAAATCTTTGTCATTCCCATAATCTAATACAGATTTCACTATAGATAATGAGATATATATTTTTTTGACAATAACTTGAAACCATAGGACACATAGGTGGGCTGAGTTTGAAATAAGTTATGTATTATCATCATTAAATTGTATGAAAACATAATCTATGTTACCTCTACGTGAGTTTTATAACATTTTTTTTAACACTTAAATTTGTAAATCAACAGAATCTCTCATCGACAAATGACGTATTAAACCTAAAGAGTAAAAGTAATTTAGGTATTGTTTTTATATAACCTGTACGAAATAGCCTTAACTAAATTAATTGCGATAATCAATAAGGCTAACCAGATTGACCTTGCTCAAGAGATTTTTATTTTATTTTATTTTGGGAAACATACAGTACAATGTAATAATAAATTTATATAATATCAAAAAAATATTCATTTCGTATGACCAGTGAAGTTTCCTCGAAGCTGGTAAAAAAAAACAAGTAATAAAACAATGATAAAGAATACGTGATAAATAATAAATATTTTATAGTTTTAAATTATGATAATGCATAAAATGGGAGGAATCGGAAGAGGGAGGGAATGGGAAGAGGGAGGGAATGGGATCCAATTAAAGAAGTATCAAATTTATTTCAATAATCATAAATGAGATTACGGAGTTTCATTTTAAATAAAAGCAAATTGTCAATAAAAATATCTAGATTATTTGTAGAATTAAACAGATTGTATTTTGAAGTGGAACGAGTTACAAAGCAGTTTTTGAAGTAGTTAGTCCTACCTAAGTTTGGGTAAAATAAATTATTTGAACACGTTTAGTATGTAGGACAACTTAAACCTATTTGCTCTTATAAATAAGGTGAGTCAACCAAGTTATTCAATATTTTATAAAGATAACACAAATCTTGTATGTATCTTCGATATGATAGAGGGGGGATTTTATGGTAACACTCGCTTTCTATGAGTTGTTTGTGTTCTATGTGTTCTATGTGTATGAGTTGAATTTTAAACGGGAACGGAAATTTAAAATATTGAGAAATTTGTGTTGGATATTTTCAAGTCGCTCACTGTATGTAAAATAATGAGTATTCCAGACTACTGATCCAAACTCCAGTTGACTGCGTAAAAATGAAAAAATAAAGTGATTAATGTATACGGAGATTGAAATAGGTTTGTCGTTCTGGCAATGAAACCATGGAGTCGATATGCTTTAGCAATTATCAATTCCATATGTGGAATGAATGTTAATTTAGATTACACTAAGATGACACCGAGATCCCTCACCTGATAATAAGTGAGTTATTGTCACACCCTAATGCAATACTTCAAATATAGAAATTAATAAAAACAAGGCTAGCGGTACTTGTTGACTATTGACAGAAATTTCATTAAAACTAGTGTACGTTTCAGCCCGAAAAAGGACTGATTAAGATCTACCTGACTATCAAATTCTTTCCCGGAATCAAACATCTTTGCCGGCTAAAATAACGATTCGTTGATAATTCGTTATGAAATTATATTCACATTGTTTTCATATTAGACGCATACTGTTAATGCTTTTTATTCTGCATATTACCAGATGCTTCTTTTTACTCCTTTATATTAACTCGTGGCGTCTGATTGCTTGCTTGCCGGCTTGCCGTCAAAAAAAACTTCGGATCAATTTTTGACCCTTTTCCCGTGATCCAATTAAGCTGCAACTTGGCAAGTAGACTCGTGGCGACGACCAAGAAAATCCGTCAAATTTTCGTTAAAAAAATTAATAATTATGGTATAATTTCGGATTTTTAGAAATTTTATTGATTTTTTCAAATCGGGATCATTAGAAAAGTTTGAATATTAGCAACGGAGGCCCGATAACGTCGCGGAATATTTTCTAAATTTGAATTACTCCATCGGTATACATAATAGGTACCTCACTACGAATGTCGAAAATCTTAATTGACTGACAAATGTTTTTAGAATTTAATTTTCAAAGCATGAAGTGTCTTATCAAAACTCAAAACATCTGACATTTTAGAAATATATTAAATTACTGTAAGTTTTGTGTTATGTTATATGTTTTAATTCGTCTTTAATTGTTGATTTATATTACAAAGAAAGGGAGTTTAATAAAAACTTTTTTATGGGTTAATTTTTACCAGCTGTTTTTCTGATTTTTTTATGCTTTTAATTGAAACATTATTAGTTTTCCATACTACCGTGAATGTTGTCTGCCGGCAGTGGTTTTCCGGACTGGCGAGTCGTTGTAGGTTTGTGATGTATTTTTATTTTCATTTTTCCCGCAGGAGAGTGACTGTCTCTACGGTGCAATTTATGTAATTATTTCTCATTCCTTTTGCTCATAGAACGGCCCTGGGTCTGTGTTGGGTCCCACTTTACTGTTTCAAATGTTCCCGGAGAATTCACTAAAGCAAAGAAAGCTTTTAGAATTTCACCTTCACAATCAAAGTCGTCGTTAGATTTTATTTAAACTTATATTAAATGAAACATGAAATTGAATTTGATTGTGCACCGCCAATGGGAGAATTTTTCTAAAAAGCAAACAAAAGAAGATCTTAAACTAGCACGATACTCTGGAACTATCTTGACAACTGAATCATAAATAATGCTACGTTTTTGCGAAAATTTCCCTTTATATAGCCATTTGAAATTTATTTTTCAAAACAATATATATAAAATCAAAAATACTAATTTTTTTCCAAGCATTTCGACATTAAATTTTTTTCATAAAAAATTATATTAATATCTAAGTTATTATCCTCACAAATAATAAAAAAACACAATTTTGTTCAATAAAGAAACAATAACATAATATGGGAAACAGTATCAATTTCGAAGACATTCTCACTATGTACAGCATTGCAAAATTCTTTGTAAAAAGTTGAAGTTGGGAGCAACAACAAGTTCGTTGTATTCAAAATGGAATAATATTTAAAATATGTATGCAGGTACAAGGATTTATCAATTATTTTTTCGCGCGCTACTCAAATCGCCTACCAGAAAATGTTTTTATTTTGATTAATAAAAAATATCTTAAAATATTTCGAAATAACATTTTCCGCGATTATGTCATTTTGGGTCAACTGTTATCGAATTCTGAACACTTAAGGCCCCAGTACTGCAAATCTTATAGATTAGCTTAGATTATGGTATAATGGTAACTTGATGTAACGCATCAGATAAATTTTACGATTTTTTGGGTTATTTTCATTTCGTGTGATGCAAAAATGCGATTCCATAAAGTAAGTAGTTAGTGCGAAATTTTAGCATGCAAAGAAATGCGCGCGCGTACATTCGTACCTGAATTTTCAACGAGAGTAAAATGTGTTTATTTCATATATTGTTTATAGTTGCCAAAAATATTCATTTGAAATTAGTGTTTCAGTAATATAAATAATTTATTGTCGAACATCTTGAATAGAGCAGGTAAGAATCATAAAGGGGCTCAATTGTTATTGACTAGAAAATCAGAACTGTTTGTTGAATTACGTTTTTATCCGTTTAATTGAAATGACAAAAAGAGGCTCCTCGCACAGATTTCTGTATTTCATGTTATTGTCAAAGTTTGACTGCATTTTTTTTAAAAATGAACATGTATTTTGAAAAGAAACAATGTCTCAATAACGAACCCATATAGAATCTTGACAGCAATCAGATTTTGATAACATGTGAGTTGGCGAATGTTTCGATCATTTTTTGTATGTTTTTGTTTGCGCCATTTTCATTACTGGGAGTATGAATTTTAATTATTTTCATGAAACTCAATTGAATAATCGACAATTATTATCAGTGTACATTTTTACAAATCAATACTTTGAGCATTATTGATATGCCAGCGCACGTAAGCTTGGTAACGAACGTAAAAGAAGGAAGTAGAGAGAATATGACAAGTGTAATTTATTACACTAATATTGATAACATCTCATTGATTAAGTGTTTAAACCACCTTGAGACTTCAAAAAATACTTTCTAATTCAAAAATTACTATTGCACATAAATTTTTGTTACTATCATTATATTTATAATCAACAAATTATTTTTAAAATTTCATAACAGTAAAATAATATACTGTCCCGCAAAGGTCCTCCTCCTTGATACACCCAGCGTTTGTAGATAATCATGTCAACAACTTTTGCTTTTTGTCAATTTGAGTTCCGAAGATGACTTACAGCAGAAAATCACCCTAATATATATTTTTGTTTATTCATATAAATTCAATATTATTTGATGTTAAAAATTTACATTATCGTATTATAATTAATTATAAACATTTAATAACTCTAGCCTAATGAAATGATAAAGAATTTTTCTGAAAATCGTGAGAAAAAAGAATCTGCCAAAGCCTTCATGCTCGAAGGTTCCATTCGCGAGGGACGTTGAGGTCTAACAGAATGGAGTTGAAAGTGATTTGATGCCTTAAATCGAAAACACGGTTATGTAACAAGATTTTCAGTATATAAGGGGTAAAAATTTTCGATGAGGCAGAAATTCAGCGCGGCATCTCAAGATGAAGCTCTTCTTATTGACACTACTGGCCGTGCTGGCTGTAGGCCAAGCCCAACAAGTAAGTAAAACACACAAATTTTATTTTATGAAGCAAATTAAAATCATTGCCAGCATAAGTACATTACCAAACTTTTAAAATGAGTGATTGAATTTGTTTTCATTTATTGATAAGATAATCACTTTTTTGCACAGCAAAATTATTAGCGAATTTTGAGCGCTACGTAAAATGGTTGATTTTCTGTAAAACTTTATAATTATGAAATTATAAATTAATACAATAAAAAATAATTTGCTACCGTAGAGAACAAGCTAACACAATTACAATTATAGCTTTTGCGTCTTTAGTATACGAGTACCTTTTAACTGAAATATCATTTTTGAACTAATATTTTATAATAAAGATTGCATTATTTTTTCCGTGATTCTTAAAACTTTGCATTCCAAATATTTCTCGTAATATAATAATAATCAAAAACATAATTTTTATGACACTTTTTGCAGTTTTAAAAGGGAAGGCGATATTTATTATATTTTGTATTTTTTAATGTATAAAATATTTATCTATATGTCGTTAATCTAATTCTTTCGTGGGGATGTATAAAATTTAAATTGAGATGTAGTGGAATAAATTTGTACAATTTTTTGTTCATTTCGGCTGCCAGTTAAGGCTATGAAAAAACGCTATCTAGCGTAGCGTGGCGTCTTCATATATTTGACAATGGACATTATTATAAAATTTATTATTATTATGCTTTTTTGCTACATATACCTCATTATTGTTCGATATCATTAGTGATGGATATCGTTACGTAGATAAATGTATATTTTGATAAATGATTAATATCGATCACACATACTTTATATTAACAGATTCATTTATTAGTTTTAATTCTGATTAAACTTAAATATTCCAAAATTTCGATTCAGAGTACTTTATTAAAAAGCGTGATGTCAATTTTGAAATCATACCAATTTTAAATACGGATTGAGATGAGCTTTTCTATCTATCAGGATTCTATTTATACGGTTGCGGATGGATATGCAAAATTAAGTCGTGTAATTTATTTTATTCAATATTTTAACATATGGAATATTCCCGCAGTCTTCCTTGCATTTGAATCATATTTTTCTATGGAAAGCTTGCCTCCAGCAACGACGCCAAATTTGGAAACCCTACCACAAAAATTAGAAATTTAATTGACTTTTTCCAACTGCTATTCTATTTATTTCTCCTTAAAGAATTGGCTCAAAAGAGGAGTCGCCCACCAGGCCTTCAAGACCGCGGTGAACAAGCTGACTACCGGCACCACGACCTCACCTCAGTCTACCGAGAACACGGCCAGGTGCGCCAAGTGCCTCACGGCGACTGCCGGCCACGACGGCACCGGGGCCTGCACCAACACCTGCAGGAAGACCACGCAGAATGCCTACCAAGACGACACCAATAACAGGCAAACCAACCAAAAAGGAACCGAAGATTATAAAACAACCCAATGCGGCGATTGCCTGGTCAGAAGTCACCAAAACGGAAACACGAATGACTTCGCCTGCACCACGAAATGCAGAACCCGTGACCTGGACAAGATCCTGACATTCATTTACAAAACCACCCAAGGCGGCGGCGGATTTGGCACCGGTAGCACGAATGGTTTCGGCACCGGTGGCATTAATTGTTTTGGCACCGGTTGTCTTGAAACCGGTGGCACCATTGGCACCAATGATTTTGGCACCGATGGCATTAATTGTTTTGGCACCAATTGTTTTGGAACCGGTGGCACCGGTGGCACCAATGGTTTTGGCACCGGTGGTACCGGTGGCACCGGCGGTTTTGGCACCGGTAGCACCAATGGTTTTGGCACCGGTGGCACTGGCGGATTTGGCACCGGTGGCACTGACGGATTTGGCACCGGTGGCACCAATGGTTTTGGCACCGATGGCACCAATGGTTTTGGCACCGGTATTACCAGTGGCACCGGCGGTTTTGGCACCGGTGGCACAAATAGTTTTGGCACCGGTGGCACTGGCGGATTTGGCACCGGTGGCACTGGCGGATTTGGCACCGGCGGCACCAATGGTTTTGGCACCGGTGGCACCAATGGTTTTGGCACCGGTGGCACCGGCGGTTTTGGCACCGGTGGCACCGGCGGTTTTGGCACCGGTGGTGGTGGTGGATTTAATGCTAATTTGTAATCATCGAACGGTCTAAAAAAGCTCGCGAAAAGTTCTTGCCCAAGCAGAGTTTTTGTTAAACCATTTATATATGTTATGGTAAACTTTTACAAACAAAGATCGACGTCATCTTCGCTGTTTCTATTGAAGATGATTGTCATATTTAAAAAAATTTTCATTTTTTGTTATCCAAAAAATGTCTTTCTTGAAAAATAAATTAGGACTATTTTCATTATTATTATTCCTTTTTGTTTCTAGTGATTTCCACAAGCAATCTCCTGCAACCTGCGTCAGTTTTGGGCCACCCATTTTATTAAACTTTATTCCGTCCTAAAATGTTTGATAAACAGAAGGCATTAAATTACACACATTTTTTCCGTTATAATTGCTGCTAATAAGATTCCCTTTCAACCAACTGCCCTATGTAGATTTATCTCATATCTAGAACATTCTAATATGCATTACTTTTTGCATGCTGGAGACGTTCTTAATTAGGGAGTTGACATAATCTTTTTTTTTTTTGCTTATATTAAAATTAAAGAAATGTATACTCTTCACAGATAAGATACAATAAAAAGCAGGTACAAGAGCGTAAAATAATTACCCTATAAAAAGCTTTTTATGCTCGTTTATCTATATCCAGTAATGTTTTCCATCCTCCTTCCCAAACAAATTTTGCACAGTTAGTTAAGAAGTAGAAGTTTATGTACCTAGTTATAACTTGGACCATTAACTAAAAGAAGAAATATGCTCATCGCCTTCGATGTGTATTTGTGCTGCATTCCCAAGAATACCTGTTGAATCATCTCTCAAATTAGGTTGTATCATGGTGTAGCACTTCCTTTTCCTTGAGAATAAATTATGACGTAACATTGCCGACAAGCAATTTCGTTTATTTAAGAAATACTCTTCGGACTTACATTTACCTCATGTACCGACAGCTAGAAGGTATTCCAAAGAGATAAAGGGGTTCTTTCGATTAATTAAAATTAAAAATTGTTTTTTATATAGCTATTAATAATTCTAAACATGATACACATTGCTTTGTGGAAGAGGTATATTGTCAGTAAAAATCGAAATGTCTGTTGACAATTATATACAAGTTTATTCAATTAAATAAAAAAATAAGATTTTGCTTTTTTACAGGTTTATCATAATTAATATAAGATAAGTAATGTTACACCAGATTAGGCAAAGTGCAATAAAATTATTTTCAGAAATAATTTTAATTTTTTAGAAAAAGTAAGCAATATCTTAACATCCAATCACAATGATCACATTTTAATCTTAGGCGATTTTAATTTGAGCAAAATCCAATGGAATTTTGATACCTCCTCCTGTTACTTCTCACCTGCCAATTACCACACAAATGACGAGTGTGAATTTATCAATTTTACCAATATGTTTGATCTCCATCAATTCAATGGGGTATATAACGACAATAGGCAGATTTTGGACCTGGTTCTTTGCAACGAATTGGTCGGAGTTTCAGAATGTCTTGACCCATTAGTATCTGTGGATCCCCACCACAAACCATTGACAATAACGGCTAATTTTATTGACTTCCATTCACTGAAACCAGCACCTCGAACGAAATATTGTTATCATCGTGCTAACTTTGAGGTTATTAATAATGAACTAAACAAGATTGATTGGGATTTATTGCTAGCGGAAGGCCGGTGAGCAAGCATTGAGATCATTTTACCAGGTACTTTATACTATTCGCGACAAATGCGTACCGTGCGAGACGGGAAATTTTAATTAGTTCCCTCCTTGGTACACTGCGGTACTCAAAAAAATTATCAGAGAAAAATTCAAGTACTTTCGTATATTTAAAATTTATGGCAATAAATCTGACAAATTATCTTTCAATATTTTACGCGATAGAGCCAAGTCATTGGAAAACGAATGTTACTTGAATTACATCTCTAAAATAGAGGAGTGTGTAACCCCAAAACGTTCTGGTCATTTATTAAATCAAAATCTAAATCATTCAACCTTCCAAGTAATATTACGAACGGTCTCAATACTGCCACATCGGGATCCGACATATGTAACTATTTTTCCGATTATTTTTATTCTACGTTTTCTAATCCCTCTTCAAGTACTCAAAATACGAATTCTCTGTCCAATTACGAACCAATCACCGATTGTTTCATGTCATCAATAGAAGTCAGTAAATCTAACATAATAAATCAATTAAAGCACCTTGATATAAATAAATCTGCTGGACCTGATCAAATACCACCAATATATTTAATTAAATGTGCTGATATAATTTCTGTACCTCTAACGATTTTATTTAAAAATTCTATTAAGGATGGATTTGTGCCAGATATCTGGAAATCGGCATTTATTACGCCGATTCATAAAAAAGGCTTGAAATCAGACGTCGCAAATTATAGACCTGTTTCTAAATTGTGCACAATTGCCAAAGTTTTCGAGAAGGTTATATACTATCAAGTCTATGCAGCTCTTCATCACTCCTTTCATCCAGACCAACACGGATTCATCAAAGGCAAGTTAACCGTCTCCAATCCAATCCTCTTTAATGACTTTCTAACTGATAAAATGGATAAAGGACTTCAAACAGATGTGATCTATACTGATTATAGGAAGGCGTTTGATAGAATAGATCATCATCTGTTGATGAATAAGCTTTT
>JADDOH010015219.1:0-32623 GCA_016648135.1 Agrypnia vestita
GTTTGCAGTTGCTGACAATGGACATCTGCCGTAATCGTTTGGCCAGATTTAAGAAAGCTGTAGTGAACGACACCAGCACTAGTCCACCAAACGCTCACAAGTAACTTTTTTGGAGCCAATTTTCGCTTGGGGCATGGTTTGGCTGGTTCGGCAGGGTTCAGCCATTGCGATGAGCGCTTCCGATTATCGTAAAGGATCCACTTTTCATCACAGGTAATGATTCGATTTAAAATCCCTTCATTATTGTGCCGGTTGAGTAATGCAACGCAGCAGTCAACGCGCTTTGTTGATTTGCTTCACTCAATTCGTGAGGTACCCACCTTTCAAGCTTTTTCACCTTACCAATTTGCTTCAAGTGGATTAAAACAGTTTTATCACTAACACCGCAGCCTGCAGCTAACTCGGATGTGGTTTGCGATGGATCCGCTTCCCCAATAGCCTTCAATTCTTCATTATCAACTTTGGTCTCCGGCCGTCCACGGGGCTTGTTCTGCAGGTCGAAATTTCCAGAACGAAAACGTTGGAACCAAAAACGCACTGTGTTTTCTTTTGCGGCACCGTCGCCATACACATCATTAATCCTTCGAGCCGTTTCTGCAGCACTGGTGCCACGGTGGAACTCGTACTCGTAAATAACGCGATATTTCAAGTTTTTCATTTTGTAAACTGAGTGACGCAAAGAAAAAAGAATTGAGAAAAAAACAAATGAATTATAATTTTCTAAACACAAATACATGAGTAAATAGCTGTATAAATTTGGATTTGGAATTCCTAACCAAAGAGAAGATATTTGAGATCAAATTTGCCAGTACTGCAAAACGTCAATTTCATATGTAAGGACCTAATATCTAGCACAGCCTGAAGAAGGAACGGCCGTTCCAAAACCGGTAGGTGTTACCAAAAATAAAGTGGTGCAAACCACGTGAACTAGTAAATATTAATATTATCATCATTAATAAAATCTCTACAATGTTAATCCTAAATTCATCAATAATATATTGGAATGAATGTTATATTAGTATCAAGAATTAAGCATGGTACAATTTTACATTACGTCATTTATCATTTAAGTCGTTTGTACATATATTTAAAAATTTAATAGAAAATAATATTAACTATGTGTAATAGCTTTTGGCGACGATTAAATGAATTTGTTTTTTTGCCAATTAAAACTGTCTCAAAAATCTTTCGTAAAACAACCCTTATATCGATTGAATAGCCACTTATATACAACATGCCTCCAGTAACGCCTTCGGTAATGCTTAACCACTAGTTTCTCTTTCAAACGGTGCACAATGCGAGGCACTTATCGCGGGGCGGCTTTTGACATGACGTTTTTGGTACCCTTATAAAGCACATTTGTTTTGCTTTCAAAATATAGATCGTTTTATATTGTACAAGCTATAGATCATTTTATGTTTTACTATTAAACTAAAGATCATAGAGTTTAAAACTTAATGCATTATTATGCACGGAATGTTATTGTTATGATGCCAGATCTTTCGATTTTTTTTCTTAAATCGTGAAACTTCTTAAATGAATATACTAATATTAACGGAGTGTTATTGTTATGACGTCAGATGTTTCGATTTTTTTCTTAAATCGTGAAACTTCTTAAATGAATATCCTAATATTAGAATGCTCATGCACTTTTACTCACAATAATCATATTTGGACGATTAATTATTTTTAAAACACAAACATGCTGGATGTAAAGAAAAAAACATTTTCTGCCAGGTCGTATTTATAAATTTCAGTTAACAAATTTATAAAATAATAAAAAAGTGATAGTTATAAATTTAAAATTTTTAAACATTGATAAACAATTGGACGTATCCTAAACTAAGCAATAATGATATTTCTGTATCTTAACAGTTATTTTATACCATTTTAATGCCGACAATTTAGACGTTTTAAGTTTGGCAGGTTTGGAATTAATGAATTCAGTCAATTGATAGCTCATTATTAATTATTCTGAAAAACTTAACGTTTGTTTACGTTTTAGAACATACTGATTCATTGATTTCGTTAATTTCAAAACTGTCAAACTTAAAACGTCAAAATTGGCGGCATTGCAATGTTACACATAACTGTCAAGAAACAGAAGTAGCAATATTGCCTGGATCAGAATACGGCAGAATACTTTAGGAAAATGGCAAACTGCCGCATAAATCGTAACTCTTAAGTGACGTGAGAATCCATAAAAGTTGTTATTAAATACTCTTAATTTTTTTCATATCTTTGGAATATTCGAAAAATAAATGTGGCAAAATAAAATATTTAAACAATTTTAGTTACATCAACGATATCACGAAACAAAGTAATTAACACACTTTAAAAAAGGTAACCCATAAAAACCAAGTTTTTCCAATACTCCCCTTCTCATTTTCGGGTTTCTTGTATAACATATGCGTCGGAATCTCCATACAACTTGCATAAAAAAACCATTAAAAATTTGAAAAATCTAAAATTATACTATAATTAATATTATTTTTTATTACAATACTCCCTTTCTTATTTTCGGGTTTCGTGTCTACCACATGCGTCGGAATCTCCATACAACTTGTATGAAAAAAACATTAAAAATTTGTAAAATCCAAAATTATACTATAATTATTTTTTTAACGAAAATTAGACAGATCTTCTTGATCGTCCCCACGAGTCTGCTTGCAAAGTTTCAGCTCGATTGGATCACGGCAAAAGGGTTAAAAATCGATCCAAAGTTTTTTCGTCAAACAAGCAGACGCCACGAGTTAAAACAAAGGGAGTAAAAAGACATACCTCTACGTTTTAAGTAACATTTGTGAGTACAAATATTCTACTACATTTCCAGCTGATAAGGCGAATGCTTCATCGCCAACGTATTCTGTCTTTATCATGATTCTACTATCTCGAACCAAGGCCCTTCACCTATTGGTGGTTCACACAGGTGAATTTACCAGCAGTCGGTTAGGTTGGGTAGGGATTAAAAATGTCGCGTTTCTCCAGAAATACTAAGAATAAAAATGGCTGAGTTGGCATTACGTACACACGTATCTAGCGGTCGTACAGGGTGTTTCCTTTCTTGTTCGTCCCGACCCTCCTGCGGTGGCGCGGCTTCCTCCGCATAATATTTCTCCGAGATAAAAGCCGCCGGAATAAAAGCGCATTAAAAATAAAATAACCTACTTGTTAGAATGGGCGCTCCGGGCTGCGATTGTGACGATTTACTTACGTAAACAAATCTCGAGATATTCCTCGCAATTTTCAATAATTTCTCCGAGAAACGTGCCTTACTTTTCTGCGGCAAGCGTTTGAGGAAGCCGCTTGAGCCCGGAGATGATCGAGCTAATCTTAGCGCAGAGCAACTCCCTGTGTTCCTAATAGATTAAAGACTATTAAAATATGAAATAAAAAAGTAACCCATAAAAACCAAGATTTTATTAAACTCCCTTTCTTTGTAAAATATAACAACAATTAAAGACGAAATAAAACATATAACATAACACTAAACTAACAGTAATTTAATATATTTCTAAAATGTCAGATGTTTTGAGCTCTGATAAGACACTTCATGCTTTGAAGATTAAATTCTAAAAACATTTGTCAGTCAATTTAGATTTTCGACATTCGTTGTGAAGTACCTATTATGCATACCGACGGAGTAATTCAATTTTGAAAATATTCCGCGACGTTATCGGGCCGCTATGTTAGTAATCAAACTTTTCTAATGATTCCAATTTGAAAAAACCAATAAAATTTCTAAAAATCCGAAATTATACTATAATTATTATTTTTTTAACGAAAATTTGATACATCTTTTTGATCGTCGCCACCAGTCTACTTGCCACGTTTCAGCTTGATTGGATCACGGGAAAAGGGTTAAAAATCGATCCAAAGTTTTTTCACCCGGCAAGCCGGCAAGCAAGCAAGCAGACACCACGAGTTAATATAAAGGGAGTAAAAAGGAAACCGAACCTGTTCCAAATAAATTTTTCATAAATCATAGATTTGTACACCCACCGATGACAGCGTGCGATTGAGATTTTTATTTTTATTGAATTTTGTTTATTTTTCATTTGTTAATATAAATTACTAATAATTCCACACTAGGTAAAACATATTCTGTGGCAGTTATTCTCACTTGAGGGTTATGTTATAGTATCATAGAATTGTATTAAATAACAATAATAAAGAAATAGAATCTTAAAAATGAAAGCAGAATAAAAATATAGTAATATAAACAAATATAAGAATACAAATCTAAAAGAAAAGAAAATATAATTAATAATAAAAAATATTGTAGCTTAAAGTTTATTTTATTTTATTTTATTAGAGACATAAACAGAATAATGGGTACATGATACATTATAAATTAAGATTCTATTTTAAAGGAAACACATTCTTATTGTGAAGTTGCAATTTCAGAACAAAGTTCTGTGAATTATTAAACAATTTTTATTAATCAATTAGAAAAGATATACAGAAAAAAACAAATAAACGAAAAAATATTTTAATTGCCTCCGGAACATGAACCCAGTATTTGAGTCATCACTCATTCAAAAATTACAAATATTGTTTATCGCCGTTTGAAGCTAGCGTGGTAGGTAAATTATTAAAGTCTTATAAGTATAAAATGAAAAAAACGCCGCTTATTACGAATTTTAAACACAAACTTTAAAATTATTTACATATTGATCTCATTTGCACAAAAAAATCTTTTTTTTCGATATAAAAATATCATCATACAAATTACACCGTTTATGAAAAAAACATTTTCTTTTTCATTTCACTCAAACCCGTGATTACCTCCACCAACTATCCGTATCACGGAGAAGGACCTTTGCCATTTTGAAATTTACAAAATAATGCTAATGAAAAATATTAACTAATGTAGGTATATCGTAAACAATGATTATAAAAGTAATTTTATATGTGCAATAGTTACGTCAAAATTTTTTTTGAAGATGAAGGTATTTTTAATGCCTCAAGGTGATGTAAATCTGAATGGTATTTATTTGCGTTATTTATTTACTTATCATACAATTTAATTTGTATTTTAATTTATATTTCTATTGTTTGGAGAGTTTTTAGTGCTTACATTTTTCTTTTTCCACCACTTACTTTCACATTGATCTACCGTGTAGATAGGCGAGATCCCCTGTCTGAGTTTGTTTGCACTAGAAACTCGATTTTTCCAAAACTTTTTGAGAACTTTTTTATGAAATGCATATTTTGCACTGTTTTATTCTTTTATATCTTCTGTTAATCAACGCTTTCTTTTTTTCTGTGAATTTATTATTTGTGTACTTTTAATGGCTTAAGGCCGTATATGTTAATAAAATTAATAAACTATTGTCACGAGACGTGGCTGTAGAAGGCATAAGAAAACAGAAAAACACTTAAAACTTTTATATATTACGCAAAAAGTCACCGGAACACTGTGCTTACATTTATAGTTACTAGATGTTTCTAGGAGATTCCACACACTTTATATTACACTCTTTCTTAATTCGCACTATTATACGTTTTTTCATTTCTTTGATCAGTTTCTGGAAAATTCCGTTCAATATCGTACATTTACTATCGCTGTAATATAGTGAATAAAGCCGGCCGGTCGGCTTTTTATAGAAAAATGTATTTTGCGATTCACGTAGAACTTTCTAATTTTAGTATAAAAGGTGTAGAGTGCCGTCAAATCGTCGATTACGCGTAATTCTTTCCGATTACCATTTCGTTACAGAATATTGGGTCTTTAATTAAGCTCGGGACTTGGGATATTAACTTAGCTTACGTAGCTTGAATATTTTGCGCTGTTTGATTTCTAAAATAGAATGCCAAGGATGGCGATGTACGTAGGTACATTTATATTTATGAACCGCACAATATGCGATTTTGTATTATCCATGAACCTTGGACTCTGGGCACGGATATATGGGCGCTTATGATTAAGCGCGCAGCGAACTTTTAATGTAATAAGTGCATCTCATATTTGTCATCTGTCCTTCGCGTCATTTTTGACATATATTGACCTCATTCTTACAAGACTTGATTTGTGATGCATAATTGAAGGCGTCCCTATAACAAGGGTCTATGTGCAAAAACAAAATGTTACAACGGAGAAATTTTACGAATTAATTTCTAAAATTCAGTTGCCAATTATGGACATTAATTGTACGTTTTCTTTTTTTATTCATGTTGTTAAGCAATCGTCGTTAAGACATCGTCGAACTGTCGGTATGCATAATATTTTTTAATATCAGAATTTCAGCAAGATTGACTTGAAATCATGAAAAATAAAATACCACACACGATGCATACTACCATAAATAATTACCATTTTAAACAATAAATACAATTTTAAACAATAAAATCTCTTTGTGACCTGATGTTACTCTACAAGCCCTTTTATAGGGACGCTTTCAATTATCCACAATTTTCTATATTTCTGCTCTTATTGCCAACCTTCAACCAGTCGGAGTTGGTCATTTACCCCCTTCTCTGTCTTCCAGGTATGATGTTTTCTAAAGAATATCTATTGTCTTTACGAGAAATATTACTACGGGTGAATTGATTGCTGGATAGGAGCGTTTGTTGAGACTTTACGGGATAAACTCGTTTTTTGAGAATTTGCGATATGGAGGCATTTGTTGAAGGATTGTGTAGGATTTATTCTGGAGGTTTTTTCGAATAGAGGCATTTGTCCTCTCTATCCAAAATACTTTTTAATTTTTTACTGCCACTCCCGTTGATTTCCCAGAATTTCAAAGAAAAACAAGTGCTTTATAAATTATTAAATAAACACAAAGATTCACTTGGTTTAAAACACTATATTTTTGGCAACACTAACTGGTTTCGGAAGCATTGTTTCTTCTTCAACGTAAATTAGAAACTAAACTTTACTGAATATGGTCAATTATATTTTCAGCTACTTGTTTTTAGCAACCTGCCGCATGACATTATTTCTGACTTTCTTCTACTGTCTGTTTTTAGTGTTTTTTTAAAATTAATTCTGTTTTAAAAATTATTTCAACTTGATGTGAATTTGTGATTGGAGACTTAATATTAAGAATGTTTAAAATAATGTCATGCGACGGTTACATACGAAAGAGTTGCTAAAATATCAATGATCGTATTTTGTAATGTGTAGTTAATACTCTACCCTGAAGAAGGACTTGTAGTGGTGAGTGGGAAGGTGAAAAAGAAAAATTATTATGAGTTAATGCTTTCTAAAAATGCGTGTGTAACAGCTAAACGGGGAAGGTATACATAGAAGAAGGTATACATGTAGGTTTTTACGGGTTATTCTTTCGTCCCATTGAAGGGTAATCAGGGACAATAGCCCTGATGGCGGTCCTAAAAACGTGAAAACTTGTTTAATGGGACATGTCCAAGAGATTTTCGAGAGAGATGAGATTTTTGGGAAAGAGATTTTGTTTCTCAAAAATAATCTGTGACACAGGAGTTATGCTCCCAATACATTTTTTCGACTATAGTAATTTATCGCGTATACTATCCATGATGTTATTTGTTTTGTGTCGCGGCTTAGCTCACATTTGATGTATGTCAAACCTCAAATATCAATTTATGTTTCATTTTTCCTTTCAATTCAAAAATAATAAATGTGATTTTATTTCTTCTTAAATTGAGTATTGTTTTGTTGACAGTTTGTTTGTAAATTCATGATTAAAATAATAGAATTTTAAACACCAAGTTTTAATTCACTTTATATGAGTAATAAATAATATTTAAGCCTAAGCGCTTTCGATGGAAACACCCATCATCATAAGTAGCAACATTAGAACTAACAAGAAAAATAAAACTATATTGTTGATCAATAGAATGGACGGGGAAGGAAGGAGAGTTTATTTTATTATTTTTATTAATGCTATTAATTAATTATCCTTCTGTTTATTAAAATTTTCAGAATTATCAGATACAGGTATTTAGATGGTGTGTACACAGGCCGGTTCTACTTACTTTAAACGGTGATCTCGGAATTTATGTCCGGATCAAAATCTTAATACGTGAACTCCATTCTGAGATTTATCTCAAATAAATCTCAGACACTTATCTTAGTCTCACTCGTAGACCGGCTTGAATAATAAATCGATATTCTTAACTCGAGAGATTATTAAATATGTAAGAAATTTACATCTACAAATTTAATGTAGTACTTTGAAAATTAGCAGTAGCGATTATTTAAATAGGTAAATAATTAGATCGAATAATTTTCTTTCACATAAGCTAAATACATAATGAAAGGTTTGAACGGAATATCAAAGGAATATTTAATGAAAGAGGGAAAATTGATGAACTAGTTTAAAGTGAGCGGTTTGATGCAAATTGCACATAATTGACCAAGTTGTACTTACCTTCGTTTCGATATGAAAGGTAATACTCGTATATAGGGTAAAAGCAGTAGGTACTAGAATTAACTACTCTTTTAATCATAAATAATACAAGCTTTGCAAATAAGCTCGTGTATGTTCACGGAAAATACATATTTTAAAGAAATTTTCTACTCGAGAAAATATTTGAAACGATCACTTCATTCTTTTTTATGTATCAAACGTAAAATTTTACTTTTTGACCATCGACGTTCCTGGGCGGCTGGGATGATTGGATATCTGTATCTGAAGATGTCTGTGAATAATATTTCTTTGTATTTCGCTCGCATAAAATTGCTCGGAACAGACTGTAAGGATTTTAAAACGACTACTTTGTTTTTTCTTTTTCCAGTGCTGTCCGGTTACCGAACATTAGCGATGATGTTATTATCATTGTTTTGCTAGCGGAAGCTCCAAGTATTTGGATCGTGAATGTCCCAAACTATTGCCTCAGATTCTTCTGCTAGGATAGCCTTGGTCTTCCAGAACCTCTCCTCGTTATTTTATTTATTTTTAACTTTTTTAATTTTAATTTCAATTTTTTATATTTATTAATATTAGGTCCTTACATATGAAATTGGCGTTTAGTATGGGAGGAACATAAAGCCGATTTTTTTTTATTATAATATATTTATTTAATCAAAGTATGTACCATTGCTATCTATGCACTTTTGCCATCTCATAGGTAGTTCATCGATCCCTTTACTAAAAAAACCATTCTGACGGGAATCAATAAAATCTTTGAAGGCGGTTTGGACTGCCCCATCGGAGTTGAATTTTTTCCTTGGCAAGAAGTTATCCGAATTTCGAAAAAAATGGTAATCTGTTGGGGCAAGGTCCGGAGAGTACGGTGGATGTCTTAGACATTCCAATTGAATCTCCTCTAATTTGGTAGCCGTCTGTTGTGCAGTGTGTGGTCTAGCGTTATCATGAAGCAGCAGTGGCCTAGAGCGATTAACCAGCCTCGGTTGTTTAGCAGCTAGCTTTTCCATCATGGTTTGCAATTGCTGACAATAGACATCTGCCGTAATCGTGTGGCCAGATTTAAGAAAGCTGTAGTGAACGACACCAGCACTAGTCCACCAAACGCTCACAAGTAACTTTTTTGGAGCCAATTTTCGCTTGGGGCATGGTTTGGCTGGTTCGGCAGGATTCAGCCATTGCGATGAGCGCTTCCGATTATCGTACAGGATCCACTTTTCATCACAGGTAATGATTCGATTTAAAATACCTTCATTATTGTGCCGGTTGAGTAATGCAACGCAGCAGTCAACGCGCGTTTGTTGATTTGCTTCACTCAATTCGTGAGGTACCCACCTTTCAAGCTTTTTCACCTTACCAATTTGCTTCAAGTGGATTAAAACAGTTTTATCACTAACACCGCAGCCTGCAGCTAACTCGGATGTGGTTTGCGATGGATCCGCTTCCACAATAGCCTTTAATTCCTCATTATCAACATTGGTCTCCGGCCGTCCACGGGGCTTGTTCTGCAGGTCGAAATTTCCAGAACGAAAACGTTGGAACCAAAAACGCACTGTGTTTTCTTTTGCGGCACCGTCGCCATACACATCATTAATCCTTCGAGCCGTTTCTGCAGCACTGGTGCCACGGTGGAACTCGTACTCGTAAATAACGCGATATTTCAAGTTTTTCATTTTGTAAACTGAGTGACGCAAAGAAAAAAACAATTGAGGAAAAAACAAATGAATTATAATTTTCAAAACACAAATACATGAGTAAATAGCTGTATAAATTTGGATTTGGATTTCCTAACCAAAGAGAAGATATTTAAGATTAAATTTGCCAGTACGGCAAAACGCCAATTTCATATGTAAGGACCTAATATTTAAGTTTTGTCTTGAATAATGAGATGCAGACTCTGGTACATCTCTTACGCCTTATTATATGGCAAAAATATTTCAAAATCCGAGTTTTTATGGTCTCAATAATTTTTTTTTTCCTTCCGCATCCGATTACGGTAATTTGTAACCTTATTAATCCATCATTTGTAATCTTATTTTAGAAGCCGTCTGTATATCCACATTTCAAATGTTTTAAGTAGCTCTAGTGTTGTTTCAGTGAATGCATATGATTCTATTCAATATAAAAGTACTGGAACACAGCATCGTACGATTCTCATTCGATAATTTAAGCTTAGGTCATTGCTGCCCACCTTGTACCTGCGGTATTGGGAAGTTGGGTAAAGTTTTATTTCTAAGAGTCAATAATTACATAAATGTGTCTAACTAAAGTTAACACTATAAAAAAATATATATTTCAATTTAATTTTTAGTAGGTACCCTATACGTTGTATCCTAATGAAAATATGATAAACATGATAATTCAATAAATAGTGGTTTTATACAAAGTATTTTTTTTATTAACACATTTCCATCGGGAACTTCCGAGGGATACAATTCCGAACGCTGATAATATGCGTATCCTTTGCTGTAATAAAACATAAGATTGATTGTATTGCTGTACTATAATCATTTGATATCTCCCTTGCACGTTGAAATACGATACCTGAAGGAAATGATCAAGTTTAATTACCTTTTTTTGCAATTAACAATTTACGTAAAATGTATTAATACCCGTCCCGCATTTTGACACTGGTCGAGTGAACCTTGTAAATTTATTTTTAATAAAACCAACATTATTAAAAAACTAACAATGAAGACATCTCTACGTCGGTTAAATTATAATTTTACATTTTTCTACACAAGTTTCAAGAGAGAAACAGAACCTCTCATCGACTGGTGAAGTATTAAAAAAAAAAAAAAAATTATTGATGATCATGCCCCATCGATAATATGAAAATATTTTTGTTGTTATTCCACTTCAATACCTATCGAAGACGGACAATAAAAATAATACAAAAACGTGCGATTTTAATCGAAGTGTAAGTTTCTTGTCGCATTTGAATAAAAATGAAAATAATTTTTGCAATAAAAGGAGCAAATAATTTGATAGAAAACATTAATTCCCGAAATGTTTCGCTGAGTCGGGCGTTTGTTATCAGGGTTGGGGCGTATATCACGCGCATCGCCAGCCATTCATTCCATTTTGCCTAAGGAAGGTTTTACGAGATGAAAAATTTGCCGACGTCATGGTTTAATCGATGCGAACAAAAATACTTCGACCGCGAATTAGGTAACATCCGCGTGGCATATCGTGCACCCTCAGTGGTGGGGATCCGGTCCACAAACGGATAAGGCTTTATTTTTTACCAGCCGCACACCCGTGAAAAACCACGGAACATAATTTGAGTATTATTTTTAAACAGTATTTTTATATGAAAGTACGTTCTATCTTACTTTTATTTTACTTACTGGAGTTTGTCCCCAGAGGGAAGATTAATTAATTAAGGATAAATTATAGAAGTCTCGTATAGACGAAGCTTATTTACATAAGGGAAAAGTGGACGGAAATCTCTCATACTATAGCTCAGGGCTGACAACTTGTATGAGCTGGCTTAATTTACCACTCTACACAATGCTATTTTAAAAATATGATATTAAGATGTGTATTTTATACAGGGTGTCTCATAGCTAGTAGAAAAATTTTGCAGGTAACCTTATATTAATAGTTGTGGAGACATGCAAAAACAAAAATTTGTATTTTTTTACAATATTTCTCACTTTTTTTTGCAAAAGTAAAATTATCATTACAGTAGCTTTTATCCATTATAAAAAAATTATTCGCTTTGATATACGTCGAATAAATTGATAAAAAATTAAAGCTTGTTTTAATGTAATGTAATGATAGCTAAACTTTTTCTTAAAAATAATTCGGAAATACTGAAAAAAATTCAAATTTTGATATCGCATATCCTCATAACTATTGATATTAGGTTATGGTTACTTCAACATTTTCAACTCATTATCGAGGCAGGAATCCACCTGTAAAGTTTTTGTTATTAGTATGAACACCCTGTATGCTAATCCATAAATGGAGAGTAGATTGACCAACAGTCGCATAGTGATCTCTAAGAAATTAGGGTAAAAATTTCGCACGCATCCATATCATATTTAAACAACCTGAATCCTTTCAAATGTACTTCCTGAAATAATGGTACTTTATCGAGTGGCTGCGTGAGATTCACATTGCGTTACCGAATCCAATCTCGAGCCAAAAATATATCGTCGGAATTTGGGATTCGATTTTCATTTTTCATAATATTTTCTACTTAATTTATGTTTATTAAAAACTCCAGAAAGAACAAATAAAAATGAATTCAAGTAAAGAATATTTGAATAAAAATAACGTAATTAATAATGCAAGATTGACAAATAACAATTTAAATTTTAAAGATTTGACATATTTACATGTCCTATAATCCAAATATTTAAAGACAAAAAAATTCGGCACGCAACATGTGTATGTATGTATTGAATATTTTAATCAACTTTCCATTATATCAAAAATTACAAAATCGTTTAAATGTGAATTAAAAAAAAAACATTGAAAGAACTTCCATTTAGATTCCATATATGTATTTATAAATATAATTTATCTTAATTCATTACTTACTTCAATTTATCTATTACTGTATATTCCATTATTATTTCATATAATATACTTACCTATATTTTTAACAGACCTTATATTTTAATAACTTCAATTGAAAATTTCATTTAACTTCTTACATATCTATTATAGACTAAAGAGAATTATGTACATTAGTTTGTTATTACATTGTAAACGAATTCCCTCTCTAAACACGAGCAGTTCTGTTTTCTTAGAAAGGTAGCAGGTAAAAGATTTATTGTTAGAAATATAATAAGTTTCACCTATTTCAAATATCAGTCTTTAAGCAACAAATATCTTATAAAAAAAATAAATTATTATTTTGAATAGCATCTATGCCCGATAAAAATGAAAGCGAAATTTTCGGAACTATATTTATTTATTCATCCCGGAATACCTACCTTAAACTCAGTCGAGTTTCCCTGGTATCAGTCCCAGAAGTTACAGCCATGAGATGCGGCGTCTTCCTAAGCTGCTTTTTCAAACTTTTTTCCTTTGGACGATGAGTTGGTTTAGACTGTATATACTTTGGTTCTCTCATAAAAGCTCAAGCATTCTTATCTGATGGTGTGTAGTACTTCTCCGCCTTTCTCCACACGCCGAAATTTTTTTCAACATTCGTAACTCGATCCACCATATGTACGAGACTGGCGATATAATGTCGAACCATACGCATTGTAAGTTGAAAATAATCCTGCACCCCAATATTTCTTAATTACGATATACGTGTGCGTCTTGTATTTATATAAGATTAAAGATTTTCTTCGCGATATCGGCGTGTCGCTTCATGAGCAACGAAACGATGCATATTTTCAGCAAAAAACCGAAGCTTCAATAACCTTACAGCTAAGTCATCCTGCAATATAGTCGCATCGGTGATGAACCTATTAATTGGAATTGTTCTCAAATTATTGTGAAAATTTATAAATAATTTAAAAATACACCTGAAAACTTTTCTATTTCTGAATTTTTAAAAAGATTTATACCTTAACTATGTTTTTACCTATGGATGACGCTTAGAACTACGATATGTCGTGTGTTGCTAGGGTAGCAAGTCATTAATTAAGAGCGGTGGATGACTTAGGTATCTGGCAAACTGACATGTTGAGTTAGGACCGTTTAATACCTGAGAGCGCTAAGCTGTGACCCGATCAAATTATTAGTCGATAATCGGAAGTGATGAACCCTTTTACATGTAGTATTTGTATTAATTGACGAGTAAAACAACGCGAAAATTCTGAATACTAATTTCTTAATAAAAATTATCCGACTTATTATATTAGGTTTATCTCCAAAATACTTGTCGTTTTCTGCCATTATCCATTTGCGGAAAGTATATCGATATTTTAAAGGTTAATTACGCCATAAAAAATAAAGGCAATACCTTAATGTCTTTTATTTATAACGAAAATCTTTTTAAGGCAATATTTGGTTTTCATTTTTTATACCCTTACCCTGGGAAACTTCGTTTGAGGCAGACAAATCAACATTTTAAAATTTATTGGTAAACATACAATACATTAAAAAAAACAAGAATGCGTGTAAAAGGTTTTTTATATTAAATGTTTGTGAACTTTGAATATTTTTACAGACGGCTTCCCAAGTAATATTATTCATAAAACTGATTTAAATATAGAACATCAGAAATAATATGTTCGATATTTTTAATATTATTACGGATTTAAGCTTACTTGCAAATACCAAATATAAAAAAATATGTGGAAAAAACATAATTAACATCGCTGTGGTATGGCTTTGTAAATTATTTACTTAAATGTTTGTGATTGAAATTTATACTGCTTTTACTCAGCTTTCGACTGCAGATGGCGGTAGTAAAAATACAACTAACATGCGAAACAAGTTGTGCAAGTTAAACAGTATACAACTTCCAAAATTTTGATAGATGTGGTAGTCTATCACGGGTGGAAATGGTGAACGTTACATCGTGTAAAGTGATTACTTCAGCCAGCCGTACGATAGGTCGTAATCCCTGTGGGCAATCAAAAAAGACTTCCATACCTACTTTCCCATATAAAATAAAGCTTCTTCTCTACGAGTCATCTATAATATATATATTTGTGATTGAATGAAAAATTTTGAGTATGTTTATTTTTGCACATATTATAGGCAATAAATTACCACCATCATGCTTCCAGTTGCTAGAATCCGGAACAATCGCCTGGATAAGTGTGATATATAATAAAAGTGAAAAAGAACAGGATGGATATGAATGTTGAAATAACCTCGGTGATCAATGTTCATCTAGACTAATGAGTTTTATTTAGTCTTGGGACACAAATATCGTGTAGACACAAAGATTTTTTTTGTGCAGAATTAAATCAAGAAAAAATAAATAACTAATTTGGTGTATATCGCTTTTACATCAATGTTTTCATTAATATATATCGTAAATATATATCATATATCATTATAAGTTAAACTTATAAATGTTTTAGCAGATGTTTAATTACCCAGTGGTACCTATGTATTTCGCGATTTGCTGAATGTACACATGTAAATAAAATTAAGGTTGCGTGTTTGCGGGAAGATCAATGACCATCTGTCGAAGCATGATCTCCCGGCACATTTTATGTATGGTGAATACAGAGGATGACCAGAAAATAATCACGCTTGGTTAAATATCGAATTTATTGCAGTATTAAGTACAGATTATAATGGTATAATTCGCGGAATACAAAGAATATTGGACGAAGAAAGAGCAATGGATGGGCCGCGGGCGAACAGTACATCGGCGCCCTCGGTCTACTATTGGTGGGTCGTCTCGAGCGCGATTGGTCCGCTCAGGGCACGCTCAAGGGTCTAGCGTCCGGGTAGGCCTAGATCCCTCACAATGTTAAAAATATGAGAACCAATTAATTATGGCAAGATTTAAAAATAAATACTGGAAATCCGAAGTAAGAATACACAAAATTAATATACCTTTTAAGTAACAGCAAAATAATTTTGTGGTAACATTATTTATATTAATAAAAATTAAAAACTTTGTATAAAAGTTTTTCTTGAACATTATTATTTATTAAAAAGTCCCAAAACATATAAATTATACAATGAATAGTAGTATTATATTGATCTGTTGATCTGTTCTGACAGAAAACTGCTACTCTTGGGACATCAAGATCCAAGTGTGCCTCCATCGTTTAGGCGGTCTTCCAAAAGACAGTGGCTAGGTAGGATTTCGTTAGCTGCAATGTAAGGTATTCTGAAGTAGTCCATTCTGTTTAGATGATCTCTCTAGAAACTTCTTCTTGCTCCGCTCTATTGCACAATATCTTCGATGCCACAGGTCCGCCATATTTCTTCATTGCGGATTCGATCTCTAAGATATCTCCTTTTTTTATTAATATACATGAATATAAGTCTCTTTTATGTTTCCACGTTAGAAATGAATTAATTTCCATTCGCATTACGTTTATCACATTCTTTAATTTATTCAAATATTTATTTACATTAATTTTGCATTAAATTTAAGTTTTGTTGTATCTAATACATTTTACATGTATGTGCATTGGCTATGTGTAATTTTGGGCAATATGCTTTAACATTTCCGAATCTGAAGAAAGTTATAATAATTAATTTTTATTAATACAGTATTTATAGAAATGAACAATTTGACAATATCTATAACGCATATAATGGTGTGTGTTTTCAGTTTTTGCAAGAAGACTCGTTTGTTTCGTTGTTTGAATAGTTTGAGAAATATAGAAAGAACATAAATATGCAAATATGTCATTAAATATCTCCATCCTGTCGCGTTATACGCGCGTGTTAAATGAATAATTTTGAAAGTTTAGAAATTAAAATAATTATTAAAATAATTTGAACTCGGGCATTAATTTGCTTAATAATATTACTTTCACCGACTCTTTTCCTCCTCTTTCCATATTCCCGTTACACCACCTTTGCACCAGTACTCTGGCTCCGCATATCAGTATCTAATTAATTAATTATTTATTTTTCCACCCAATCCATGTATTTTTAAAATTTTTATGTAGTCAGTTTAATACTTGGCTTGTCGTCGAGAGATTTGATATTCTTGAAGCTTGAGTAGTAAAATATAAAAATATAATTAAACTCAAAAAAAGAGGATAAATATAAGAGCCCGTGTCTACGGAACGAGATACGATGAGAAAAATTTCGGAGATTTATTCGGTATAATAAGTCTCGGTTACATTTGTATGTTGAGATATTTTGAATGGAAGGTAAAAAAAAGTGAATCAAAAATCAGCTTGAGATTGGTGGAAAATACCGAAATTCAAAACTTCAGAAGTTTGATAGCAATTAATTTTACAGAGTGTGCATATAAGTGAAATAAATGCATGAAATGAGCATATAAGCATAAACTGTAGCTAGAATATATTAAAATTAGAAAACATTTCATCAGTTTTAATTACTGGTAAGGAGATTTCAATTTTTTTCAGAGCAATTTTTTCTATTCTTTTGCATTATCTTCCATTAAACCATTAAAGTGATTTGATTCTTTTTTTTGCATAAATATCACAAAGGCTGGCGCTGGCGTTGCGCGGCGCAAATTGGCTCGCGGATCTTCGAGTACTTTTAAGGTTGATCGGTGAAGCTGATTATAACTCGCTGTTCATAAAAAAATACTAAATATATTATTAAATGAGTGGTTGTTCTCGCTCCCGACTGTTTATGCGGCCCGATGATTGGGTGGGTGTACCTCGGCTGAACTTGCGCGCTTTGTTCGCTTTGTGATATTTTTTGCTTTACCCCTTGACCTTTTTTCCAATGCTGCCCTTTCCGCATTTATACCGCAAACAGACCACACCACTACACACAAGGAGGAAATTAATAATTTACCGATTTGTCATTCCAAGTTACAACCTAATTATTATCTTATTGGCTTTATCGGATCATAAGAACATAAATTTAATTTCTTTCAGAGAAAAACTTGCTACAATATCTTAAATAATGAAGGTTTTTATTTGGTCTTTATAATTCGAATTTTAGAAATTTATTATCTCCGAAGAAGAAAGAGCACATGTGAAAAGTGTCGGTTAAATTATCATTTGACAAACCACATTTTACTGTAATTTTTGTTAGCTAAAATTTATCCGTAGTGAAGATTCAGCCCTGGGTTCGCTGGATAACCGAAACCGAACTTATCCTGTATACTCGTACCAGCTCTCTTTTTTTTAGAGTGAGTTTAATGTCCATCCGTTCAAAATCTTTTTATAAAATGTAACGACCTTATTATAATACGGATTTATATGTCTATTACTCTTCTCATAAATTTAAGATCAGAAAAGTTATTATAAATGGTTATCGGTATTTCACGGTAGTTACGTAACGGTTTTGAATTATATATTATCACAAATCTCATCACGAAAATAGCGGAACAAATATAATATCTTCTTCTTCGAAAGATTAATATAATTATAATTAATAATTAATTAATATAATTATAATAATATTCACTCTAGGACCATTTATTAGGGTCAATTGTTGACAGTCTGTTTGTTAAAAAATAAAATAAAAATGATAACAATATTCTTTGTTTTCACCACTTTTATATTGAAAACCCCAACATATTTCAGGGCCAATGGTCGCTTCGATAAAATGTTTATTAACAAATTAAAAATCAAAAAACCAAGTATAGACATATGTGATGTTCTTCTTATCGTATCTTTATTGCGGGATTCTTCCAATAAAAGATGTTGTCGGTTACTCTTGATTTATTTGTGGCAACAATACGTTATACAGAGGTTACAATGAGAGTTTAAAAAGCCTTGAGACGACATGCGTGACCTTATAAAGCATTTACTCTCTCTTTCATGCTTCGCGACATACGTCCCTCAGATCTATTACAATACATATTTATTTTCAATACATTAGTGGTGAAAACAAATTATATTTTTATTAATTATATAAATATAAGAATATTTAAGTAGAAATATAATGTAATGTGAGTAAAACAAAGCCTTAATGCTAATTAATAATCCGTAATTGTGATTGGTGTTTAATTGTACAAATGATTGAGTATAATACGGATTATATTTTGGAATGATATTTTAGGTTTCAGAATAGATACCGGTGATTTCTCGCCGACTTACAAATAATTGTAGATAGGTACCAAAAATCGTTACAATCCAACACCAATCTCACAATTAGATAAAATCGAGGAAACGTACATGGTTTATCTTATCACCAAAGTGTAGCTTAACGTATTTCAAAATGTAATTTAAGCAAGAAACTATCCTGTTTTACAAAATGTACAAAATCTTATTATCTTACCAAGTTTATAAATATTATCTTCTATCTTTCGTCACCAACAATTGTACGTATTCATGAAATCGTACGAGAGAGAAACATTAATTTGATAAAATTATTCCTTAAAAATAAAAAAGTGTAGTACCTAAACTGATTACCTACTTGTTTTAAAACTATTACTTTTTCAATTTGTAAAACTATTTACGGCCGATGCTCATAAGCGCATTAGTTTCGTTAGGGAATAACATGTGATTTTTTTTACAGCATATCACATTTATTAAAAACATTAGCTGCCGTAAAATTCAGCACTATGGAGAATTTTTATTGACTTGTTGAAATTCAGTTTGTTAAAAATGTCAGGAAAATTCTGGCCAGGTTTAAACATATGGTTTATACATTAATATCCTTGACATTATGAAATTGAGAGTCCCCAAGAAAGCACTATTTTAATGTCGACCAGATAATTTACTCAGAATTTATTCCAAGCTTATTGTCAATTGATATTGATGGTGTGTTTAAATACTAATGTTTATCGTTTAAGTTGAAATATACAGGGTGCGCCGTTACAATCTAGACAAGCATTGCAAAAAGTTATTTATTCAAGCCTGTATATAATCCTGTTATATCTCGTTTTAAAGATCTTTTTCGGAACTTTCATTCTATATAGCCACCCTGCGCTTCTGTCACCTCGTCGATCCTCGCCTTAAAGCGCGAGTATGCTTTTTGTCTAGACTTTTTGATTTGCTGTCGACTAGGCTCCACACGCAGTAGTGCAAAGGGTTTAGGTCGGGACTGGTAGAAAGCCGAAATTCCTTCGACCAAAAAATGTTAACGTTATCATAGAGTCAATTTTGCACTGAATGGCTCGTTTGAGCGGGTATTCCATCTTATTGACAGATAAACCGTCTCCTAGAGTCCACAGTCTCCATCCATTACTTTGCCACATCCTCAGGACCTCTAAATAAACTTCCTTCGTGAGCGTTTCGCCTTTCTGGAAGAAGTGCTCTCTCTAAGAGGCGGCACGACACCTTACTGTGAGCACAGAAGTAACTTGCAGTGGCACATTCTTTTGAGCAGCTTCTTGGCAGCTTCAGAAGGCGTTTGGTGGACCTTGAGGACGTAAGAAGTAGGAAGGAAGTAAGCTCACCGCCATGACGGAGGCCGATATGTGAAGCAGGTCTTCCATAATCATGTCTTGGGCTCTTTGGATGATGTCCGTAGTTTTTGATTTCTGCCTAAACTGTATTTTCCTTGCCGGAGTAGAATACCCCTCCTTGGACTATTCTGAGACTGTGTGTTTTCACAACGTCATAAACAGTCGATCTTAGGCTTTCTATATATAATCGCCGCTCTTCTACCATTCCATGCTTGCGTTGAATGGCTTGGTCAAATATAGCGGGTCCTAATTCTAACGGCGCGTACCCAGTATATAAAACAATAATCATACATATACATATATATAACTAATATATATATATATATATCTATATATATCTATATCTCTATATATCACGCACCCGGTGTTTTCCCTAATCCGCCACGTTGATCTTCACACAACAAGATACACCCAACACCCTTGTGGTTTGGGGTAGATAGCCCTTGTGTCACATCAAAATGTGCCAGTTTGGGTGTGGGGGGTTGCTGTGCGTAGGGTGGGAGTGTGGTGCAAAATGTGCTTTCTACCCACATGTTTTGTTATGAAAGGCCGCAAATGCCTATACAGAATTGGGTTTTCCAAATAGGCCGCGCCGACTGTGTCGTGAGTATACACACACATATAAAGATATATATCTAAGATAGCTATATATATATCTATATAAGTGTGTGTGTATAAATTGAATCACTTACAGAGACAAACAGAAAATCTATTATTTGAGTAATATATAGTTGTCTTCTGGATTGGAACCTGGAATTCTCTCATGCGAGATGACTTTAGAAATTCCGTTTTTTATTAATCGGAAAACTTTAATGCAACATTTTTATAATTATGTTGCATTTTAAACGTGTCAGAAAATTAAACCAGATTTTTTAATGTATAGATATATTTTCCAGATTATCTATATAACTAATTTATCAAATTTATTTTAAAAATAAAAAAAAATTACAAAATCTTTATATCTGTTCCCGCACGGTCTTTTGGGGACGCTTTCTGTTCCTGTTGCTCAGCACGTGCCACATATATTTTCCTAATCATCCCTCCTCGCTCGTATACACGATCAAACCATCTCACCTATCTTTTCTTTATTCTATCGACTACGCTAGAACCAACAGTACATATATTAAAAAATAATAACGATGTACGTGCAAAATTTGGTTCAGTGAGGTGGGATATATTTCCCTCAGGATCCTTAAAACGATTGAGAATTTTTTATATTACGATATAAAATACACGATGGCGGTATGTGGGCTAGCTAGGGAGAAGGGAGGTGGTGCTTTTTTACGTATAGTTCTAAAGAGTGACCCCGCAAAATATGCTAAAATTGGTATTTTTAATGTCAGTAATGCAGCAAATATAACCAGACATGAACGCTACTGGAGGATTTCACTATTTCGGCGTTCAATGGTTGGTTTCACCTTGAATCTGGCAAAACCACACTTCAGTTACTCGACAGTTTGTACAGTGTTGCAGCACTCTAAGTTTTTCATTTCTAATTTTTGAAGTTATACTTCTTTGTACGTGGGTACTGTATCAAATATGCATTTTAGCTAATTTATTCGTTCATGGAGAACTGTTATTAATGGCAACTCTAGTTTTTGTAGTTATGCTTCCATAAGTGTATTTGAAGGTGAAATTTTAGTATGTAAACTGCATTAAACTGCATAGAGACCCACATCTGTCCAGCTTTATTACAACGCAAGGTATACGATATAGTAAGTGGTTTTTTATGCATGCCAAAGAAGTATAACGTCAAACACGGGTACATAAGTACCCGAACTCAATTTGTTGTTATTGATACTTTCATTGTGGATTTTGTAAACATTTTAATTCATAATTTTCATTTTTGTTCGTTTTATTAATATGCCATTTTAATTAAAAAAAGATACGAGAGATCCGATGGGTCTATGAATATTACATTGCATGTATAAATATTTAGATATAAAAAAAATATATTAAAAAATGGAATAAGGAAAAAATAAAATATTATTAGGTATTTGTTTTTATGTCTGTATTCTTTGTATATTTGTTACTACTTTTTTAATCTGTGAAAATTATGTTGTTTTATCTGTTGTCGTAAGTCGTTATATAGTTTCAGTTGTTTTTAATGAGTTGCGATTGTTTTGTTTTTGTTTTAGCATAGTTAATTTGGTAGTTTTGAAATATTCTAGCGTAACGTTGATAGGTTTCATGAATTTTTTTGTAATTTGATGTTCCTGTCTTTTATGTCGCCATTTGCAAGTTTGTGTACAAGTTTTATGATTCCCATCTTTGTTAAGTTATTGAAGTTGAGTTGTTGTGTTATTAGGTAGATTTCTTCAGTTGGTGTCACGAAGTTCAAGATGTAAATCATTTTTGAAACAGTTTTTAATAACAATTGCAACCTTGATTTTCCTTTTATATATGTGTACAAATAAAAATTTAAATTTTAAATATGGATATTGTTGTGTTTGTTACTTGTCTACTCATAATTTTAACATTCTTTGGTTTAAATTTCAAACATAATTTTAATTTTCTTTCTTGTGTGTTCGTGGAATCTTATGGAATAGGCTTGTTAGTTTGGTCATTGTCTAAATTATTTTGTCTATGTTTAGTCCACTTGAGGTGTCTGTCTATTTGTATATTATAAAGGTGCCGCAAAATATTAGAACGTTGTATTATGAACAGGTTAGACAAATTCACAGATCAGCCGGAGATAAAAGCGGCGAGGGAGCCCAGACTCCGCAACACACTGGAGATTGTTAGGCCGGCGCGTGCCCGGAATAAGCGAGCATTCCGCATTTGGTAGTAAACGCGCGCCGCGCTGCCCGGAATCCGTAAGTGCCGCATAATGGAGTAAAACACACAATGAATAAAACTCCGCTGATGCGGCTGGGAGTGCATACCGAGGGGGGACTCATTCATCCCCCGATGTCTCCGATCGGGTCGATAAAAATAATAAAACTGCATTAATTAAGACAAATTAAACATGTTTCACAGGGACGAAGCTATTTATATGGGAAAGCATATACAGAAGTGTTGATTTAAATGTAAGTTAAAATAAATAAATAAAAACTAATCGATAACACATTACTCTAATACGTAAAAAAAAATTAATAATATTTTCAATAGAAGTAAGCAACAAATATATCATATAAATTTTAATAGTGGTATCCCTATCCCATTTATGAAGAACAATCTTTCCGAACCTTGATTCCTCAACTAAAATTCCTCCACCCTCAGCGAGCGAAATCGGAGCAGAAGGCGGAAAATTGAACATGATAACTTATAGTGCAGCGAAAAAATAATAATCCAAGTTAATAACGATAGGCAATACTACGGAACTACCTAGGATTCAGATGACATCATCCAGACAAGGAACACGACACCTCATCAAGGAGTCCACAAAATGCGGCTTCAGACGACACAACCCCATTAGGTGCATATGGAGCCACCCCAACAAGAAAATAATTTTCAGTGAAATAATTACGTTAATTAATACGTCTGCAGGACTTACGACCTGTATTGGCTGGCTTAAATGATCACTTGCACAATGCAACGTTCACATTTTTTTTGCGGTAGCGTAGTTCTTTCAAATATGCAACATAAGTTGCATAAAAAAACATATACAATTAAACTTAAAAAAAATTATAGACATGTGTGTTTATTTTTGGGTGACATCGGTGAACGTTGCACTGTGTTAAGTAATCACTTAAGCTCAGTTCGCCAAACAGGTCGCAAGCCCTGTGGTCACCCAATAAATACTGCCAAACATACTTTTCCACATATATGGCTGCGCCTGTGTGAGACGTTTATAATTTATCTTGATTAACGATCCTCTGTGGTCAAAATCTACTGATTGTGTTTTTCGAATATGCTAATAAATATATTCTCATAAAAATCCTTTGATCTCATCAAATTATTCTAAATAAAGAAAATCTACGCACAGCAGCGTCGCGATGCCCAACAAAACAAGGTAGATCGAATTACATATTCCCAAAACCGCATGCCAAAAAATGCAATTTTACCCACTTTTAAGACGAAAGTACAAAATACAAAACGCAGTAACTTAACTGGGAGTAGTAATATTTTTAGAGAAATGTATTTTAAATATTTTAGAATTTTAAACATAAAATGGCACATGCTTGGATTTCTGGAGGCTTTCGGAATGTTTTACACCATTCGTTATCGATACAAATACCGAAATACTACGAGAAATTTTGCCATGACAGCATACACGAGAGTCATCGCTTCTGGAACTTAATTTTGCTTGTCAGGAACTGTGGGCCTACCTATAAGTATAGGTATTTACTTGGATACATGTAATGAACATAATCAATGTGTTTCAAAGTACATACAGTTGAAAAATTTAATGTATTACTAGTATTTTACTCGTCCTTGGAAGTGATAAACGAATAAGTTGTTAAATGTGACATTAGAACAAGAGAATGCAGTGGATTTTAATCCATTACCAGATAACAAACAGGAAATATCTCGCAGAGTACAGTGGTAAAAATAGTAAATATTATACTTATCATAAAAAACTACATTAAATTAAGGGGTTACATAACCCTGGGAGAATAAAATGAAGGTGGGAATTATGTGATTTTCTACGAGCAGGTGACCATTTTTTTTTTTTTTTACTGGCACTTATTAAGGTACGTATTAAACTATTATTGTAGCTCCTCCTCTGTGACTGAAATGCGACTTTCCCGGTTCTCGTTTATTCGAGACAGAAAAGAAGATCACGTCCTTTTAAAAAAAAGAATCTTAATTAAAATATTCATTCAAATTATAGAGGCCTTGGATATTGGATACTTTAGAAATGTTAGAAATCAAGAAATGCCCGAACACTAAAGCAAATGAAACATTTAAATTTTACGAAAAATCCATTATTTGATACACTCCCCATTTCAGTATATCTTGTCAATTTCTCGTACCCCCATCATAATTATAGCCATGCCCCCCTTAAAAAATTAGTTTGTTTACCAAAATAAATAATAAGTAAAATAATTTACCAAAATAAATAATTAGTATGCGTCTGTCCTGACGTAGATACAGTAGTACGAAAATCTCCAGACATAGAGTTTACTCGAAGTGATTTTTGCAAAGTTTTTAGTTAATTATTAAAAACAATAATTATGATCAACTTATTAAATAATTATATCGTTGCAATGTTAACGCTAAAATAATTATAGGGACCAATTGTACAGCTAAGTTAAAGAATTATTGATAAACGAATTCAAAATAAGAATAATCACGTTTCTTATGTTTTAAGATTATAAATCACTCGAATGAACCAATTTAAATTCACAGTCTCACCCGTTCTTTGGTTTATTTTAAAATTTGTTTATGGTAATTTTTTTTACAATGAAGAGTACTCTGAGTAAACGTTTAACAAATTTCGCATTTAAAACACATACAAAATTTTATGACTCAATGTCAGAATTTTAATAATGATTTGTTTTTAGTTATTTTTATCTTTTCCTTACAGTAAATTATGCAGTAAAGCTTTTTATTTCTAAATTTATTTTATGTGTTATCGCAACGAAAAATGTCTATAATAATAGTAATGTATTTTAAATATAATATTTACCCTACTGCATTTTACAAAGCGTTGTGGAAATTGCAGTAAAATTTATTAAGTATAAACCTTGTCGGTTAAAATTTATTTGATTCTGTATGCCTAACTTTCATATTTTATATGATGAACTGTTTGAAGGATGTATTTGAAATAGACTATTCATTTCGTCGTTCAAAAATTAGACTTGAGTATACTAAAAGCCAAGTTTTACATATCGGTTCCTAAGGAATAAGTATGTATTTATTTTATTAAAAAAAAATAGATAAGTAGCTTGTTGGTCTTGTGGTTAAGACTGTCGTCTCGTGATTCAATCAGTTCAGTGGGTTCAAATCAGACCAGCAAGTTAGTCCGATTTTCATAGCACAAGCATTTAGGTTAGTTTAAAAATAGTAAGATTATTGATGACACGTATTCTGTGTTCATATCTGTATTTATTTAAAAAAAGATCAAACAGAGCACCAACCACCAAAATATATAGACATGAACTAACATAAATTTCTTGGTGCACGGTCTGGTTCTACTGATGGTTCCAAGATACTCGAATCGAAGAAAAAAATTAAAAAAACAACATCTATTGTAAAAAAAGTTGTTTAGTAGGGTTTTTTATTTACGAGAATAAATAATTTACCTGCATTTTAAATCATTATTGAATATATGTGAGGGAGGACATACTTCCAGTGTAAACCAATTCCCTCCCCTTAGGAAAATGTATTGTTCATCTCTGAAAAATTTTATACTCTGTGAATACGAGTATTCGTATAAAGTATATAACGATTTTCAAAAAGGTTAAAATTTTCATGGCGCAGAATTTTTGAAGCAAAAGGTACGTACGTTGATAAATCCCCCCCCATCATTACTACGGATTATGACGTCTAGCCTCTAGATTAAATAATCCCTTTTCATTCCCACCAATAGAAAACAAAGCTCATCAGTCGACTGCATATTCTGTGAACAGATTGACACGTCCAGTTTATTTATAAAGTTGAGGCATTGCTGGTTTTTTACATCGCCAAACAAACATCACACAACATCAGGGTTATAAAATCAAACATCCAATGAAATTAATTTATCATAAATGCTATTAATTGAAATTTTTAAAAAAATTTAAAAAAACAATATATTACTTCTTTAAAATGATTTTGTAGTGACATTATTAATATAATTTATAAAATGTACATTGTTTTCACCTCTTGTATATTGAAAATATCAACATATTTCAGGGTCAGTGGCCCCTTTGTCAGGATACAATATATAATAACAAATTAAAAAACAAAAATCGAAGTAAAGATAATCAAAATATAAAAAAAAAAATATATTTGAAAAATACTAATTAAATATTAACATGATAACAAATTTAAAGATATCTATTTGTAAAAAAAAACCTGGTTACTTATAATATTCAATTTACTATTAAGAATTTTTCTTATTTCTAAAATGTCTAATTTATCAAATTGTAAGTATATAAGATTTGTCTTCATATAAGGACTTAATTAGTATTAATTTTTTGTATATTAATTTTTATATATTGGTTGTCTATACTTCGATTTTTGATTTTGAATTTGATAGAATACATTGTATCCTGACGAAGCAGCCTCTGGCCTTGTAACATGTTGATATTTTCAATATATAAGTGGTGGAAACAAAGTACATTTTTTAAATATAACAATATATAAGGTAGGTATTTACGGTGTAGTCTATAATTTATAGTATTTTTCATATTTTCTTGTAGTTTGATAGATAATTAATATAGTACCTAAATGATAAGTACCAAATACAGTAAAACAAATCATTTCTCAATATCTACTTTTATTTCTTGCTTGTTACTTTGTTTACTACTAAATATTGAACATTGTCATTACACTCTTATATAAAATGTGTAAAATAAAAGTGATATAATTAAATTAAATTATTAAATCGATTCAATAATACCTAAAACACCTGGCAGAGTAGAACCTATCGCAAACGAGTACTCAACACGAATGACCATATAAAAATCCGTTTTTTTGGTTTGTTTTATTTAAAATCCGTAGACTTGAGCACGTGAAGCTTTGGGAAGAGTATTCTATTCATACATACTTACTTTATATATATAAACTTCGGTACACACTTACTGACATGTTCAAAGGGAAGGTGGTGATACGTGATCAAGGAGGGAATTAAAATATGTGGTGTGAATAGGGGAGGGGGTAGCTTCAGATCAAGCGAAGACCGTGAGCCTTTGAGGATTATTCCTATATTTTTCGAAGTATACTTCTTTACATCTTTTTTGATTGAATTTTATATTTAATTTTTAATTATATATTTATTTTCACATTATTTTCAGTTACATCAACAATTATTAATGTATTTTCAATTAACTGAAAATATATTATTAAATAAAAAAATTATTAATATATTTGCAATTAACTGAAAAAATATTCCAGTATGTCCAAATTTTTCAAGAACACAATACTGGATTTTATCCCCAGGGAGACATCATTAATCAAGATAGATGTCTCATAGAGACGAAGCTATTTTCTTATGTGGGAAAGAAAGTATGAAAGTCTTTTTGGGTGTTCATAGAGATTACGACCTATCGTACGGCTGGCTTAGTGATCACTTTACACAATGTAATGTTCATAAACGTAACGTTGATGAACGTTACATTGTGTAAAGTTATCACTTAAGCCAGCCGTACGATAGGTCGTAAGCCCCATGAATACCCAAAAATACATTCATACCTTCTTTCCCATATAAAAATATAGCATCGTCTCTATGAGACATCTATAATATATCTTGATTGAATAAATATATGTTATGGCTATTATATTTCATTATACATACTTATTGTTTTAACATTTCGTATAAAGTTCTTGGCGTATGCCTTTCCATGCGTGTAAAATTGTCGTGTAAATGATGGCATTTTAAATTATCATAATAATCAATATTGGCGTTAAAATATCTAAGAACCAGAATCAATAATAAGTAATCCATCTGCTATCCAATACAAACGAAAATTTCAAAATACCCTTTCGATTTCTATACACCCTGTGGCGTAGTAAATTGAAAATAGCTACCCGATGCAATTTGTTTTCACAAGTCAACGGTTGACCTTAAAAATACTCGAGGGATCTCCGTCATTACACGAATGTGCGAACATTTTTCCATACATATCGTCACAACACCTGACCTTAGCATTCGCCAAATGTGAAACACGGCGACATTTATCCATCCCGACAGCGACATCAAAAATCATAAATATGAAACGGAAAGCTCCAAATGTGTGGTACATTGTCATACACACTCACATAATGGCGCACACGGCGGGGAAAGGCATTTTGCTTTAAATTCTCTTAGCATTATTATTTCGCAACCTTATATTGTTTGACATTTTTAGCATGTCAATATGTCATTTTTGTTTTACGACGAGAACCTTAAATATAACTGCTGGTGGATTATATTCATTTACTTAATTTCTGATGCGATCGTTAATTATAAACTTATAAACTGAATTATTTTATATATTAAACGACCATTTGATCATAATACTAATAAATTGATTGCGAGGATTTAAATCATTGTCATGAGATTCTATAAAAAAAATAATCGAAGTTTTCAGAATTCTCTGGAGTATTAAAATTACTGTCACCAGATTGTCACTGTCAAATAAAAAAGTAAAACCGAAAGCAATTGTTCAATTACCTAACATGTAAAGCAAATTATAATGTAACAATATTTTAATTGTATACGATATGAATTTATGCGACAGGAATAAAAAATCAGTTAAATGAGTACCTTGTTGGTCTTGTTGTTAGGACTCTCACATCGTAATCCAAAGGTCGCGGGTTCGAACCTCTCTCCAGACCAGCTAGTTAGTCCAATTTTCATAGCACAAGCATTTAGCATAGTTTGAAAATAGTAAAAATAGGTATTAATGAGACACCTATTCCGTGTTCGTATCTCTTATAAAAATAAATAATAAATTACCAAATTTTTTGTTGCTCATCGAAGTACTTCATATTTCATAACCTTTGATTTAATAAACTTTGTAGTCAATAATACGTTAAGTGAATAATTTTTCATAGATCTTCAGTGGAAAGGCGAAGGCGAAGTGTTGGCTATGCGGATTTGGTTTACTGCGGCCCGGAACAGCTCCACAGTGGACTGGCCAAACCACTGTCTCAAGTTTTTCAGCCTTGAAGTCCTCCTTCTTCCAGGGCCCCGACTTCCGGCAATCTTTCCCTGCATTATGAGATTCAAGATTTCGTATTTTTCTGGATGTCTCATCACATGTCCTAGGCAAACGTAATTAATTTAATTTCATTATTTATTATGTATTGATAATTAACACACACGTGAAACGCGTTGTAAAACTTAAATATACAGGGTGTACCAGAGCTAGCAGCAGAAACTCAGCAGGTAGATTTCAGACTACGTTATGAGTCCAAAATGTTCAAGCAACCATGGCCTAATATAAATAGTTATGGAGATATGAAATATCAAAGTTTGCATTTTTAAAAAAATATTTCTTACTAATTTTTTCAAAAAGTTGAACTATCATTACAGTAACTTATGTCGATTATGAAAAATTCATTTGCTTTAATACAAGTCGAATAAAATGATAAAAACCTTGCAAAAATTGAAAAAAGTTATTTTTTACAAGTTTTTTATTATTTAATTTAAGGTGTATTATAGCAAATGAATTTTTCATAATCGACATAAGTTACTGTAATGTTAGTTCAACTTTTTGAAAAAATTAGTAAGAAATATTTAAAAAAAAATGCAAACTTTGATATTTCATATCTCCATAACTATTTATATTAGGCCATGGTTGCTTGAACATTTTGGACTCATAACGTAGTCTGAAATCTACCTGCTGAGTTTCTGCTGCTAGCTCTTATACGCCCTGTATACACAACTTCTAAAAATTTTGTCAAAGGGTTATCATTAATCAAAATATATTATAGATGTCTCAAAGACATCTGTGAGACATCTATAAATATCAAACTTAAAATATTCTGAATGAAATAAAAACTGGTCAAAAAAAGATTTTATAAAATTGAAATGATATTTCAGGCGTATTTTAGTGTAATGTTAATAATTCGGAAAAATCTCATTACACATATTAAGTATATTGTTAAAAATTTCCAATCAAAAATAGGTATTTCATTAGTGACATCTGTGGTTAATTAAGGGGAATAAAAAAGCTTTGGATGCTGGTCGCGCTAATAGTTATTACAACTCACATACGACATTAATCGGGTGAGTTAAACACACACACATATATATATATATATATATATATATATATATATATATATAATTTACAGAATTGTGTGGTAGTCTGTCATGGGTGGAAATGTGAACGTTACATTGTGTAAAGTGATCACTTAAGCCAGCCGTACGATAGGTCCTAAGCCTATGAACACCCAAAGACTTCCATATCTACATTCCCACAAAAAAATATAATTTCGTCTCTATGGGATATCTATAATATATCATGATTAATGATGTCCCTTGGGATAAAAATCCAGTATTGTGTTCTTTGAAAAATTTGAACAAACTCCAAATACTCTGAATAAATTTAAGTTTAATGAAGCGCAGATTATCAGCAGCATTATAGGAAATTCTTTTATTAGCACGTAAAACGAGTCACCTGTAAACGCAAATGTATTTTATAATTTAAATAAAAAAATAATTAGTTAACAATGTTTAGATAATTTCTTAGAAAAATAAAAGCTGAACGTAATACTTACATCGTCTTATCAAAGGATTTTACGAAAACAAAAACTTTTTTTTTGCAATTGTTGGGCACTTACTACGTGTAAATTTCTTCCAGACAATTTTTTTAATGAGTGTACTCGTAAACTTGTGTACAATTTATTATTTATTTATGATTATAACGTTACCGGTTTCGTCACATAAGTCACAATAATAAATAAATAACAATTTATACATATGTTTAAACCCATCAAAAAATGTCGAAAAACAATAACTGATTATATCAACATGAAATGAAATGAAAACCTCTAATGTCAATAAATAGTGTACTAAATATTAAAATAAATAATTACACGTTTATAGAATTTCAGGTTTAAAAATTTTGATCGAATTTATTCAAATGCATAACATAAAAAAATAGTCATGGAAATACTACGTGTTTGACTGTCTTGAAATCAGGTTTTAAAGGTTTCATCTATGGAGACGAAATAGTTGAGAATTTACATGAAAATTTATTTCTTCTCGAGCACAATACAGCAATATAATTTCGATTCTGTTATCAAATAAATCTTTTTACACTTATACTTTGTCTGGAATGTAGAAAATTTATTCCTTCTTCAATAACTGCTAATGGTTCCTTAATCAGAATAAAACGTAAACTAAAAATTAAAAATCAAAAAGTATACACATAAACAAAAAATGTTGATAGTGTAACAAAATAGTGGTTTATACAAAGTATTATGATAATTATAAAATATATTCAGTTTAATTTATTTTAAAATACATTTTTAAATAATGGATTATATCAAACCATGAAATCGGTAACTATGAATTATTAACACGTAGTTTAGAAGTAATTACAGACTTGAATACTACCGTAAACTTTTATTTATAAATTCGAAATGAAAATAACATAATTGAATCTGATTAAGATAAATAATTTAAGTTTATTCGTTTATATTAGGTCCTTACATATGAAATTGGCGTTTAGTATGGGAGGAACATAAAGCCGATTTTTTTTTATTATAATATTTTTATTTAATCAAAGTTTGTACC
>JADDOH010015220.1:0-65627 GCA_016648135.1 Agrypnia vestita
TACACTCGAAAATCGTAGTAAGACTCATGCGGTGTACCGCAACGTGTATGAGATCTACGGGTAAGCCCATACACGTTGCGGTACGGACCGATCTGCGATATGCGGTGTACCTCTACGATGCACCGGAGTGTGTATGGCCGCCTTTACAAAATGAATGTTGTGAAATATTTGAAATACTTAAGAAATGAAATATTTTAAGTTGAAATATCTTAAGTTGAATGAAATATTTTAGTTAAGGTACTTTGTAAATGTAATTTATGTATTTTTTGAATAAAAATCCATGTGTCTTGTTTATTCAAATACAGGGAAAGCTCGCGCGACAGCGCGGAGCGCAGCGTGTACCGTTATGAAACGGCCGCTAGTTTGATGAAATTTGGTAAAACTAAGGTGAAGAATCCTTCCTCAGAGAGGCGAAGAAGTGAAAATACCTAAGTATTTAAATGCGCCAAATGCACCCCTCATTGTGATATTTTAATTTGAAAATTAAAAAGTAACATTTTGTTTGACCGACTCCTTGGGGTAGGCAAACACCTTATTAGCCCTGCAGAGGTAAATGGGGCTCCGACCCAACGCTGGTCGAGCGAGCCACTGGAAGATTCCCGGTTTTGTCGCGGCAGGCCTAACGGCCGAACGCGTGGCCGGTCGATATTTTTAAACTCAGATTACGGACGTTACAGACGTCGTATCGATCTGAAACCTTTTTTATCATGTTACGTGTGCGAACATCTGTTGGAATGATATGTTTTTACATATGTGAAATTCCTCGGGCGCGCTTAATTTGTCGCGGCCCACTTTGAATGCTTATTACACAAGTAATATTTGTCTGACACACTTGAAAATATCGCAACGGATTGCACTTGGTCGAGACCATTCTAATATAAATAATTAGAATCTGAGAAACACTTGTTTTCTATTTTTTACTGATTTTAATCTGACCGCCGCCGCCTGGCGGTCGAGGTAAATATGGGCAAAATCATAAAAGTAGAAATAACTTCCGACAGAAGTGTCCGATCTTGATGAATCTTTTGTGTCATGATCGCTATGTTGATACCTATATGTAGACTCATTTTTTGACTTGGAAGAAAAATTGACCTTTTGAGATTTTCTTAAAAACGCGATAAGTATAGAAAACCACTTCGTCCATAGTCGAGAGTGGTATCAAAATATACGTTAAGGCAAGTACTATGCAGTAGTCATGCAAAGCATCGCGTATCAATTAGTCTACTACCATTTATGACCTGATTAAAATTCGAACCTTCACGGTCGACTTTTTTGACGCATTTTCTAAGTTTGTAGGACCCTGCAGGTCCAATGACTATGTCACAGCCTTGAGCAAGGTCAGGCCACACAACGTGACATAGTTTTTAACCCCGTGGGGTTCATGCAAAACATTTTATGACTCTTTTTCTGACTTCAGAGCGGGCCCAGCGCGGCCTCTCGCGGCCGTAGTTCCTCAAAGCACCGTGAGATGGCGCCTATCGCGCCACGCGATGATATGGAAGGGAAAATTTGAGCACTTGGATTGGTTTTACGCAATCTGCTGTTATGTAACCTTCTGTCACTTGTAAAGATAATATATAATAAATTGGTTTTGCATGGCGGTTACCTGTTACGCAACCCGCGTGGTAACGAAAACGCCCCATTGGACCGCTTTAATATGTGTTTTACTTCTACCCTGCCACCCACTCCGGATTTCTATGTTGGTCCCGATTGCGGCTGAGAATCAGGCCCAGCCTCTGCAATCTTCTGTGCTCCTGGCTGAGAATTCTGGACCACCACAACTGGCGCTCCTCTACGAGGCATTTCGCATTCAAGGCGAAAGGCTCTGCAGTACACGAGGCGTCTACACTGTATTTTCTCCGGAACGGGCCGTTACTTACAATCTCGGCCTGTGGAAGCAGACTCAGCGACCCACCCTGTGTTTTAATGAACAATTTACATATTATACAAAATTTTTAATTAAATTATCGTTTTATTAAATATCACACAAAATTTATATCTTATTTTTACTAAAAACGGAAAATAACTCTAGATGGCACTTGCCTTGTATTTAAAAAATAAATAGTAAACAGAAACAAAATCAAAACACTACGTTTCTTATGAATCAAGATTATAATACTGAAACAATACTTAATCATTCGTGGTTTTATTAAATATTTTAATAAAAAAGTGCATCAACTGGAAATGTTCTACAAATCCCATAATATAATTTATAGAAAACTGTAACAAGTCTCAGATTTACCGAAAAAATACTTCCATATTTTCTAATAAACTGAACTAAGTCTGAAGAATTGCATTTTTTGAAAAATAAATAACCAAAATAAATACTTACCTGATAGGATAACACTGAAATACTTTGACTTATTGTGTTTTATTAACACTCGTCAGAGAGCTTGCTATAAACGAAGCCGGCATAACACTGAATTCGATCACTTACTGAGTATCAATTTCGTGCATTACGATAAAAGAGAAAGATTGTCTCGTATCTCCGTCATTTTTATCATCGGAACGGGCTGTAAAATGTTTTCATAGGTTAATGTTTTAGCAACATTTTTATATTGTGATACTGAAGATTTCCATTTTGATGTTTATATTTATATTTAAATATTACTAGCTGATTCTCGATTTCCAGAAACTGCAGACATATTTCAGCCTTCTCTGGTTGAAAGTGTGGGTGTACCTACAGTTGTAATTACAACGCTGTAAAAGGTTAGTTTATTTCTTCACAAATTCTCCAGCAAAGTAATTTTTAGTTATCTATATCATTACTGTATTTTTTGTAACTAATTAAATTTCAGAATTGTTAGAAAATTTTGCTTTCTAAAACATGTTCTCATCATTTTAAAATCAGTAACATAAGAGGTTAGTATAGTGTCTCATCCCAGAGGACACTAGAGGAGAAAGCTAGACACATTAGCTTTTATTGTTAGGTTATGTATCCTCAGGCAGTATGTCTGTATTGTCCATAGCTGATTTTTATAATAACATAATTTCATTGAAAGTATTGGAGTTGGCAAGGTTTCCATCACGTTGAATTCTGTAATAGTAATGTTTGATATAGGACTAACTGACTCAATCATACACCATCTGACTCACTGACTACTCACTCACCTTTCTTAAATTAACTGGAATTTTTTTTTAAATAGAGATGCGAACATGCAATAAGTGTCAAATCAATATTCTTACTATTTTCAACATTCACGGTGTTGTCACTGTCACTGTCACTGTCAATATTCAAATTTCACTATAATAATACCACAATATCATTAATAGAGTCCAAAAACAGTTTGTCACAATCAATTTTATTCTATTTAAAGCATATAAACATAATTACACCGTTCACGGTGCCATGCTGACTAAACCGGCCATGCCGCCGATCGTCCGCAGCCAAGATGATCGATCTCATGGTGACCGAGTCGAGCTATGAAGCTCGCCTTCGTTAATTTCTGCAAAAAGCTCTTTTCAGGACCAGGACCGCATCTAATCCTGTCCAAAACAACTAATCCCATAAAACTAATAATCAACAGAAAAGTCAACACGGCAAAGCAAAAGGTCAATTGGCTTTAGATAAGTTGGATGAGGTTCTACAAATATCTATGTTTTTTAAAGAATTGTTGGACACATCCTTGAAATTTTGTCATAGAAATAAGGATGCAAAGAAAAGAAACATACTCAATGTTCTTCCTGAATTAAGGAACAGCTTAATTAGGCAAAAAAGAGAGAAAATTAAAGATTTTTCTTTAGGGTTATACTCCTGCAATACCTACATCATGAATTTTTCTCCTACTACATGAAGTCAGGAGTGTAATGAAAGTGAAGCAATAACTTCATTTAATATCTGCCCCAGAGGTCGTCCACGGAAAGGTGACAGACGCACCGGAGACAAACAAAGAGAATGTTCTAGATCCACATATACGTATATGATGTCACTAGGGGTGTGCAGTGAGAACAAGAAGCATGACTTTTTCTAAGTATATAATTTGAAAAGAAACCGAAATAAGAGATATATCTCATAATATTCCTGTCACAATATTTAACATATTATTCAGATTTTAACATTTTATAATATTCTGCCAGATAAACATTTAATTTTGATTTTTTTTTCAAAATATATGTTTCAATAAAAGTCATGCTTCTTGTTCTCACTGCACACCCCTGGATGTCACAGATAACTCTGTCTAAACTTACTCCATAATAGGCAGTGATAAAACATATTACTATTTATTTATGATACATTTCCAAATAATGTAAAGTTGTTATAGTCATACGGATTTATGTAAGTAACAATTTTTTTAGTATTTTTAAAATAATTCTTAAAAAAATACACAGAAGTTTGATTTTCTCCGTTTTAGCGTACGGTCACTCAGTATGGTTTTCAGGCCCTCATTTGTAAGTCACTTTGGGAAACACAGCATAGCATACAGAGTATTTAGCAATATTACTACGCTTCATCAACATGTATTAATCAATAGTTTTTGTGAGTAGTAGTAAAAAAGCTGAGTTGTAGTAAAAAAAAAAAGAAGCTTAATCTGGTTGGAAATAGCTAGAATATATTTTTAGATGTAGCTTTTTATGACAAGATATCTTACGATGGTAAAACATTTTGAGTGATAACAACCAAAGCTCTAATTCCTTAAACTAATTTTTCAGGAGAGACTGGAATAGGTAATGAATTATTCTCCATTGGATGGACCCTTTTGAAAGCATCATCATTTTCTAGCAGTTTCTCAGTAAAATTCAAGAATAGCAAAAAGTTGTACTAGGTAGTAAGTACTACTTGATGTATAATTCATGAAAATTAATTATTGTTAACTTTCGTGTTCTGTAGTTTGGTCTTGGAACGACTTGCCAAATTTTAAAATTCTTCATCTTTTGACTTAGGCCAGCGCCACACTGTGTAGATCTTTTGTCGCGGAACTTCCGTCGCGGAAAATCGGCAAATCAAAAGGATTGACCGATCGTCCGCATAGTGTTTAATCAGCGCATATATGAAGAGACGTTCAGCGACGGATGACCCACTGAGTGTGGCACCGGCCTTACACCCTCACAAGGCATGGATTAATAAATTCCTTTCCTTTTACATCCCACAACACCTCTGACTTGCAAATTGATTAGGCCTATCTCGACTTGAGTGTTTGTATGGAAGTCGTAAAAATGATTGTCGCTGTGGTAATGTTTTTTTAAATATGTATTTTATTTATATCATACCTTGGCATGTTCTTATTGGAAATTTCTGTAGTATATCAAAAATTCCACAGAATATCATCACTCTCAAAATGAATAAATCTTAATATTTTTCCTTTTTTGTTTATTGAATCTGATCACATTCGTTACAAAAAAAATAATAATTTAGCAGATGTAACAAACTTATAATATAAAAATAAAATGCACAATATACGGAAGACAGAATCAACATTTTTTTTATGAATAAAAAATTAAATATAAGATGGCAAACGCTGGAGACTCTAAATACATTATCACACTCGAGTAAGTACAAACATTTTTACAAATGAAATAACAATTTAAATAGGTAACGCATTTGGTCACAGCCAATTCATGAAATTCATAATTAGCATCAAATGCTGAAAATGAATACTTTTCAAGATTTAAGATCTATATTATGGTCGTTTGACATTTTTAAGTACTGAAACTACAGATATTTTATACAAACAGTATTGAGATTCGATTCTACATATAGTACGTCCTCTACTCCCGCGGTGACAGGGCACTTTCCTGATGACGCTGTGATACGACTCGAGCGAAACGACGAGAATCCAATCTCAACACATCCAAACGTTTTTATAAAATATCTGTTGTTTCAATATCTAAATATGAATACTTTTGCAATAAACAGCAATGGCACACTTTTGTGAACAAAGTCCGACATGGAACAAATCATGAAGTTGAGCGGGGGGGACCTATTCCTGAAACAGGTGGAGTTATTTTACTTCTCAAGATATTAAATTTTTTTGTAGTTGGCAACCATAGCGATATTTCAAATAACAACTCAATAATAAAACTACGCCATACTCAAAATGAGCAAAATAAATCAATGTGAACGGAATGATCACATACTTTCGCTGCCCGTCCGCCTGTTTTTAGGATTAGACCCCAAATTATGGTACAATGTTGAAATAAATATATTTTAACTTTCATATAAATGATAAAATAATCATATACACCCATTATATATTGTATAGGAGTGAATCAATTTTGTTGTTGAGACATTCTTTGGATACTTTGTATAGGAACTATTTTTTTAATTTTGAATATGAAAAAAGAATTTATAAAAGTAAATAATGAAATATTGAAAAGTTCAGTTTATTAAAAAAAAACGAATATAGTGAATTTGAATGTGGAAATAAGTAAGGATGACGACTTAGGAGACATTTGCTCACAATAAGATCAAATGCCTATGTACAGGGTGTCTCGTAACTAGGAACAAAAACTTCAGAGAAGTCTTCTTCACGCAATTTAGAATCGAAAATACTTTTTACGCTTTGGGTGAAATGTTAATGATTACAGAGGTAGGCGATATAAAAGTTTGAATTTTTTTTCAATATTTTTACTTATTTTTATTAAAACATAATTTTTTTAAATGCGAATATCGGATACATCTCTACATTACCACGACTCATTAGAACAATATAATATTTTTCTTTCACGAAGCAATATAGACATATTTTCAGATGGCAAATCAAAATTCAAAAAGAACATTTTATTGCAATTTACAAACTGATCATTGGTGCAACAGATCAAACAACTTCCTCGTACGATTATACCTTTTGTAATATATTTAGATGGCATTATGATACACCATCATGCACAAAATGAATGGACATGTCCTGCCTGTGTGTGTGCTAAGCTAAATAAAATAAAGCATTGGACTATATCTGCAATAACTTATATGGAATATAAAAAATTTATTTGTTTTGATACAAGTCAAACAAAATTATTAAAACCTTGCGGAAATTTGAAATATACTTTTTATTAAAGGTCATTTTACTTGAATGGTATTAAAACAAATAAATTTTTAATATTCCATATAAGTTACTGTAGTCATTATCCAACATTTTACAAAACACAGAAAATAAGTTAGAAATATTGAAAAAAAAATGCTAACTTTGATGTCCCTTATCTCCACAACAGTTGACATTTCACTCAAATTGTAAAGAATATTTTCTATTCAAAATTGCACGAAGAAGGCTCCCCTAGTTTATGAATTAGAATAGTTTATGCTACTAGCTATGAGGCACCTTTTTTTATCACGAGTGTGCTGTAAGTGAATTGAAGCATGACTTTTACGTAAACAAAAATTTTGAAAAAATCAAAATAAAAGATATTTCTCATTGTATTCCTATCAAAATTATTACCGTACTATTGAGATTTTAGAATATCATCATAATATGCTGTCAGATAAATATTTACATTTTTTTTTTCTGAAGTATACATATGTTTACGTACAAGACATGCTGCATCTGGTACATGTATATATGTGCTTTAGGGGTATTTGAAATAATTCTAAAGCGTATTAGTGAAACATCGAATACGTCAAGTAGGTAATCATGATTTCAAGTTTAATTAAATAAATTAAGTACCAAAAGTAACAAAGGCCTCAGCCAAATTAATTTATGAAATACTATCAATTTAATGACTACGGAAAGTATCACCAAACCTAAAGCTGCGGAATGATGGGAACAGGATAAATAAATACAGTAATAACTTGGCTTACAAACATAATTATATTTAACATTCTGAATTCGGCTTTGAACTCCGATCTCACCAATCAATTTTTATGCAATATCCACAGTTGCAGAGGGGTGATGTCAAAAAAGAAATTAAGACTTATCTCATTGTTTATATATTTGTGTTAATTGATCAGGTAAGATGGTAGCTAACCACGTATTCTGTTTGATAATAAATAAAACATGTTTTAATTTGATTTATTTTACCACTTCCTGGATTTGTAATCCTATTCATGACTTCTACTTTAATTAAATAATATTTGATATTTAAATTTGAAATGTACAATGCAAGGTGCATATACAAAGTGGTAATTGATGAATTTTTCCTCATTCCTCGCAATCTTTCATCAACATCTATTGTTAAACATGTATAAAACTCAACAAAATAAAGCAGATTTACGCAAGTGAAAACTTTTTCACTGAAATCTGGTTTTCAGTGGGAGTTTCAGCAATATCTAAAGCCGCTGTTTATTTCAATGTTTTTTTGATCGAGTCATACACACATAAAATATATGAGGGGTATAAAAGCAAAGGCAGCAATGTACAAAATTTTTTTGAATTTAGTCACCGAGGATTACTAATTTAGAATATACTGAATTCGAGATTTTACAGGAAATATAGCTCTGTCCTTTTTTCAAAATCATGTTTCCAAATCAATATTAAAAGCAAAGACAGCAATATCCTCGTAATATAAAAAGCAAAAGCAGCAATATCTATTTCAACTAAATAACCCCCAAGGATTTGTCACGTGACAAAATGGCCGCTTCATACTAATGAGTTGATGTCGATTTTAGACTGAATTTAGCAAAGATAGCAATATCCATAGTCAAAAGTTAAATATTTATTTATCACATATATATATATATATATATTTATTTAAATAGAAATTTTCGCGAAGAAGTATATGCATTATGAAAAATAACCTTTTCATAATGCATATACATATATGTATATGGCTCTTGCCCCGAATAGTCGGGTATACTCGTCCAGTTTTGGGCAGGACTCAGAATAAGAGGCCCTTGAGAATGAGCAGTGTTACCTGTTCCAAAGGTCTTAAAAGTCCTTTTCAGGACTGTTTGACGCGGGTTCTCCCAGAAAGTAGTTCGTCATATATATATATATATGAAAGGGATACTAAGATGGCAATTGTTTTTAAAAACTTATTTCCAATAAGATGTAGGTTTCATAGATTCCAGAGAAATTTCCTGGAGTAGTGACAGGTTTTTTGTATTATTATCTCAGAAACATCTCATATGTATATTGCTGCCTATGCTTTTATATCCTTCACATGATTTTTTATACTTAAGAGAATGGATAAAAGGATTAATATTTTAGTATGTACAATTTTTTTTTTAAACAATACATTTCTGATATAAGTATACTAGCTGTGCCCGCACGGCTTCGCATGCGTAGATTTTTAGTACTCTGTTTGGATCATCATAGAACTTTTGCGAATCTTCTAGAACATTCTCCTTCCAGAACTTTCTAAAGCACGTTTTTCGGAACCTTCTAGACTCACCGACACAGTCGGCGCGCCTATTTTGAAACAATCTGAAGCATTTGCAGCCTTCCCATAACAAAACAATGTGCTAGAAAGCAAATTTTCATCGCCCACTTCCACCGACGCACAGCCACCCCCACCAAACCCAATAACGTCTTTGTATTAAAATATTGATTTTTTCATCCATAATTGCAAGTACGAAAAATCATTTACATATACCATTCGTGTGTGCATTATTCAATTTCCACGAAATATATACTTCCTTAGTATGTTCTGATCAAACCCTCACCATTCCCATGAAAACATGCTCATTTGGTCTAGCGATAAAACGTCTAGTAATCAAGCAGTTAAGAACTTCCGCGTATACATGTCTATTGAAAAAAATTGAGATGCTGCATTGTTTGATCTGTGAAAACTGTGTGATGTCATGTAGATCTCTTTTCATATAAGAAAGACAATCAAATTAAAATGTGAGAGCCGTGCGTACGAGGCACATTGTTTTATACCCGTAAACACCAACACAATGAAACTATGTGCATCGCATGCACAGCTTACACATGCTACAGTGAAACTCGCTTAGTAAATTCACTTTTAATAAGTTTTCCCGCTAAATAAGTTTAAATTCTGCGGTCCCGAAAAAGTCCCATACAAATCCCATATATTTTTTAGGCTTAATACGTTTCCCGCTTATTTTCGTTTCTCGCATAAGTAGTGAAAATATTTGTAGCCGAACTCAATTTATTCATACTAATAAATCTTCATAATACGTTTTTCGAAAGACGAAATTTTATTCATCATTTCTAAAAATGAAAAATGGGCGCAATAAAAATTAAGTGGTTTTGGCGGCGTCACAAATGTTCTAGCCGCTGAAAAAAAACTGTAGTATTTGAATAGGCCAATAAAATAATATTTAATAAATAAATTTATCCGGCGATTATTTACGATAATTTTTTATATAGTCGCCTAAACGTAACTGTTTTTATTTTGGTTGTATTTCTTTGGGAAAACAATCGGCAATATTAATAACGTAATGTCTCCTATCGTTTTCTAAGGCCGGCGTCACACTAGGTGTATCTTCCGTCGCGTCTTTGCCGCCGGCGTCTTTTCGGTACCCCGCCCGCGGAACTTACGTCAACGTAAAATCGGTGATGATGACAGATTATCCGCAAGTATGTTTGTTCTCCGCGCGGTCCGCCGCGGAATATACTATGTGACTGCTAAGAGCCTGTCCAGATGACACATTTTACGCGCGAGTGCACTAGCGCGTAGACACTCGCGCGTTCTCGAGATACTGGTTCTACATACATCCCGTCCAGATGCTGACGCGCGTTTGCTCACTCGCGCCTAAAATGTTTTTAGACAAGTTTATTTTTTTATATAAAACAGAGTTTTTAAAAATTGTGGAATCATTGATTTTGCCATATGCGCCAACATCTACTGAAATAAAACAATAATTTGCATATCTGGATGCAATATAAATTGAAACGCGCGAGTGGTCTCGCGCGTAATACGCGGTATCTGGACGCAATATAAATTGAAACGCGCGAGTGGTCTCGCGCGTAATACGCGGTATCTGAACGCAATATAAATTGAAACGCGCGAGTGGTCTCGCGCGTAATACGCGGTATCTGGACGCAATATAAATTGAAACACGCGAGTGGTCTCGCGCGTAATACGCGGTATCTGGACGCAATATAAATTTAAACGTGCGAGTGGTCTCGCGCGTAATACGCGGTATCTGGACGCAATATAAATTGAAACGCGCAAATGGACTCGCGCATAAAACGCGTCATCCGGACAGGCTCTAAATTCGGTTGCGGATTTGATGCGACAGAAGAAACGCATAGTGTGGCGCCGGCCTTAATGAGTTAAAATTTAGTTAAATTTAGAATACATTTCTTTTAAAATAAAGATTTTCACATAGGTAGTGACATACCTACATAAGTTATTTTATGGTTTCCTTTTAGATGGCTATTAATAAAATATTTTTTGACAGTGCTAAATAATTTTTTTTGTGGTTTATATTGTTTTCTGACCCTCAGGTACTTATTCACATAGGTAATATTTTACAAATGTATATATTTACCTGCTAATTTTTAAAAAATAAAATGTCCTTAAATTGTCATACGATATAAACGAAAATTCAATTAAAATACAAAATTAGAAAGTGTAAATAATATATGAAAAAAATATTGAAATCACTGTTAATATGTTTTCACGCCTAATAAGTTTTTATTTGCTGGTCCCTTGAAAAACGTATTAAGAGAGTTTCACTGTAATTAGATTGTCTTTCTTAAATGAGAAGATGAAGAAAAAATTGCACAAAAAAACATGAAAAAACTCAGCACGATATAATTTTGGTTTAAAAAGTGGTGAAAGAGAAGAGGAAAAATATTATGTAACATTAAATGGAAAACTCTTTTCTCTTAAATTCAACATATTTATGAATAAATACTTAACACGGTTGAATAATATACAGAAAAATATATAATAAATTTTGCCAAATTCACCGGTGTCAGAGCTCATGTCTGTACCACATAAAAACTGTTAGTAAACCAAGGGACTACTGTAATCTACTTAACTCCACAGGAATATGTACACTTCTACTAAAATTTCGTAACACTTATCCATTCCTAAAATAAACACATTTAAAAGTAAAATAAAAATTATAAATTAAATCTGATTGATAAACTCAATTATATAATATAATACATTTGTTATGTCTAATAAAGCAGAATATATCTTATTGTACAACATAAAAATCAGTTGATAAATGGGTTCCATACCCTACATTAAATTTAGAAACCATTTCTAAATAACAGAATTTAACCGTTTATAGAACAAACATTTTTTTTGTAAAAATGGTTGTGGGAGATTCGCCCTATATGGGATTAGAGTTCTTTTAATTTAAGAAAGATAATCGAATTAGTATGTGTAATTACGAGGCACATTGTTTTGTTGGGTCGTACGCACGGCTTACACATACTAATTCGATTGCCTTTCTTAAATAGAAAGACCTATACGAGAGAAAACATATGTAACCTAATTAGTAGTGATTATTTTATTCCTCTAAATTCAGTCACAAAAAATAAACAGGAAACACTTCTATGGTACCAAATTAGTAAAAAAAAATTACTACCAATATGTTTTTTTAATGGTGTTTTAAAAACTTAGGAATTAGATTCAAATTAGGCATCAGACACAACAATATAAAATATTTTCTCCAAGAAACTGACGTTAATCTGTCAATACATTTGTGTATGTATTTCATTGGGGAGTGGTGCGTGGAGCTATTATTTTAATAAGAATAATAAGGGCAGAGCGCAGAACTATTATTTTAACTGTTAATATAAGTAAAAAATGTAAAATATTCATATTTATCTGACATAAAAATCGAAAAAAGTCTATACGAAAACTGAGTTTGCGGCACCGCAACGAGCATTTAATTTTAGCACCGTATGGGAAAGGTTAAAACAAACTCTCAAGTTCAATCACTTAAAAATATACATAAAATAATATATCTTCTGAAAATACAGCCAACATATTTCATGTACTTACATTTACTAAGCGAGACTCTAGATCGAAGAGAGATGTCTTTTTTTCCCCATTTGAAGCGACCATCTTTTTAATTACACATTATGTTTCTAAAAATATTTTGAGTAGAAATTACTAAGGTGACTGACTATTGGTGTTGACTATATTTTTCAATAGTAACATATTTTTTTACTCCCTTTATATTAACTCGTGGCGTCTGCTTACGTGCTTGCCGTCGAAAAAACTTTGGATCAATTTTTAACCCTTTTCCCGTGATCCAATCGAGCAGAAACTTTGCAAGCAGACTCATGGCGACGATCAAGAAGATCTATCAAATTTTCGTTAAAAAAAATTAATAATTATAGTATAATTTTGAATTTTTCAAATTTTTAATGTTTTTTTCATACCAGTCGTATGGATATTTCAACACATATGATAGACGCGAAACCCGAAAATGAGAAAGGGAGTATTGTAAAAACTTGGTTTTTATGGGTTACTTCTTTTGTGAGTTCATTTTTTAAGTGATTTATCTAAGTTTGTTTAAGCAGAAATTAACTTGTGATAACCTAGATACGTAAAAACGTAATATGTAAAAACCTAAATACAAAATGTCTGCAGTAGTCATCAGTTCTCAAGATTTTTTCATTAATAAACCTAATTTTGATAATAATTTTACCAATTATAAAAATATTTTAACCATATTATATTAACAGAGAAGTTATCACGCAGAATCTGTAATCTATCCGAGGCGTGCCATTACTCCATCTTTTGAGATAGTGTAAAATCAACTTAACTTCATCTGCATGGTTAAATTATTATTATTTTAGAAGGTCTAACAAAGAACGATTTTTTTTAAAACCATCTGTAAGATAGATTGAATATCTGATATTTTTGTTGACAGACTTGAGGATTATTGTGTGTCACTGCAAAACTACCAAATTTAAATGATTAATTTTCAACAGAAATTACGATTTTATGTAAGAGAACCATATATTTAATGGCAGGAAACTGTTACTTCCTATTCAATTCCATCAATTTATATACACAGGAGTTTTAAAAAACCTCTTTTTTGTAAAGAATTTGTACTAATTTCTTCAGATTGTATCAATAATAAAATATTTTTAACGAGGTTTCAATAGTTAGTCAATATTAAAAGGTAAAATTCCAGCAGTTTAGTTATTTATTTTAATTCTTCTCATGAATTAATCATGATTTGAAAGTTAATTCTACAGGATGCTTAGACCTAAATAGAAAATTGAAATGTTTACATATTAAGATTGTCAACATTTCTTTTAAAAACTGTTTCTTTATGTATTATTCTTTACTTTGAAATTACACTATAATATATGTATTGTACCAAATTTGGAAATAAAATATGATTTTATCACTAGTTTTGGATGCTTGTATGTATAGTCACGGATGTCATATTTGTGATGATAATTTTTTTACAAAAAATTTGATTTAATCCATTCACATATACACACTTCCTTTATCAATTTTATTACTAGATATTTAATTGGTCACACTCCAATATAATAAGCAAACTGGAAAATATGTAAGTGAACATTGTGTCATAAACCATGTCCGAGAAATAGGCATCAATAAATAGAGCACAAGTTTTGGACTAAGTTCATATATCGTGTTAGACTCGCTGCTGCCATTTTTTAATAAATAGAAATTAATACCAACACGTAACCAGTTGTGGAACTGGTTTCTAGGAACCAAATTATCAGCTCAAAATCAATGCTTGTTTGAGGAAAAAATTAAATAATTTATGATAACAACTAATGCCCTTTTTACATAGATTATTCATTAAGCAAAATTATCGAACAATTAAGATTTATTATACACAACAATATTTTTAATCTTATTATATTGTGATGTATGTTCCCCACTTCAACTGATTTTTCTGTTATGCGGAATGTTCCATCGAAGTCGTCGTACTGTGGAGCTATATATATATATTATTAATTTGGTTCTCCCCTTCCCACCGATTCATTTCCTTTCATTGCAGATCTCCCGTAAATAGTTTTAAATAAGCGATTCAGCATTTAGGTTACAATGTGCGGTCTTGCAGAAAAGTAAAATAAAAATATTTAAACATAAAGATAATGAATATTAAGTTGCTTTAATGTCGCCAAGCTATTTTGAGGATTTAAATAAAGGCAATCCTTTCATTCACAAATTGCCAAGAGGAGAAATTATTTAATAACGTAACAATGAATATCTTATTATTGTTTTTTCTCCAATAGAAGATTAATACTCTTTATTCATATAAATATTGTGAGTTTCATATTTGAGATTTTTTTCTAATGTCATCTGTAACATTTGAAATGTTACAAATCTACAGGAAACAAATACATACATGTATTCACATTTTATTAAAATAACTAATAATCAATAAATATTAGTTGACACCTACTATGTACACACGAAAATTGTGTCATGTTAGCAGATATATATTTTTTCAATAACACTCGATGAATTTCCTCAACAAGTTTGTTATATATATATATATATATATCACATTCGTGTTACCGTTCAATATCGGATTGTATAATTACATTTGAAGAATAACACAAGACAAATTATCGTATTATGGGATGATGACATTACAGGAATGATAAATGTCAGGAGTCAATTTGGAAGTTTCAGGTTATTAACATCACTAATTATAATTGTAACTGGCATTAAAGTTGGGCTACTTCCAAAATGTGATGTGCTGCCAAGCGTGTTATCCAAACCACAACTTGGCGAGGGCCCCCCATCAGCTGGGCGGGTGGAGCTCCACGAGGAGCTGCGTGTAGAGATGGTGCAAACGGCTCTCCACTAGAGTGTACTGGAGGCTGTTGAGGCCGTCAGAGTTGAAAAGTTGCTTCCCTTTCATCAGAAGGTTGTACCTGAAATATCACACAATCTGACAACTGTGGGCTTCCGTCACAATAATACTTAAATCAAGCTAATACTAAAAATTTTCAGATACGATTTTGGATTTAAAATTTTATAACATGTGTTAACTCAGCATAGCATTAATCAAAAGTCTTTATACATAATATAATTACAATATAACATAAATCCTTAATTTAAAAGTCCCTTATAAATTATTATTAAAAAATGTAAAAGTTCCCCTATGAAATGTCGACTTATTATCTGATCGATTTTACAATTGTTTCAAAACCGAAGAATCCAAAAAACGTAAAAATAATCATTAAAATTTGGATAAGAGAGATGGTTCCATCTTTTATTGGGACACTCAACAAAGTGACAACATAAATTTCATGCCAAGTAACATATTGTTTTAAGGCAATCTTGATTTTATGTAAACTATGTTTACTTGTGATAGAGTGGCGGAGTAGACGATGATTAATCTTTTTTTTTAACCTATTTGTATAAAATGTATTTTATTTATTTATTAACGCCCTTATTAACGACCCAAAAAATAAATTTCGAATTATAGGGGCCCCGTTAATTCGAAATTTTAGGTACCAAAAAAAAAATTGCGGTGCGATTGTGAAATTCGCCAAAAACATAAAATTCTTGAAAAAACCGTGAATTTTGTTAAATTTATCCTTATATTTAAAGAAATCACTTTAAAACGCAATATTTATTATGTTAATGCAAAGATCGCGACATTTTGACACATGCTGTTCTCACTTGTGAAAAAATCTTTTTTTCATTTCCGTCACGTCTGGATGGATGGCTATATTAAAAATGTTTAATTATACTTGAATTTATTGAATGCCTCAATCGTCACACGAGTTTAACTTTTATATATGTATATAAAACAATATGTAAAAGCCTATAATGGGCGTAAACAAATAAATAATTAAATATTTCTTTTTATATATAAGCACAAGTAGCAGTTTTACTTTCCCCGAAACTATATTCCTTCGAACATCTTTACATTTTAAAAAGTAATGTAATAAAAATAGCCAACGGTCGAGCCGTCGAGCAGCGTCGCGTCGAGCCGTATACAGTTGACACATCATCCCGAAGTTTAGATAGAACATCGGCGTAACGAAGTTGACGCGTCAACTAGTTGACTAACTAACTAGTTGACTAACTAGTTGACAACAAGTCGATCAACTAGTTGACGAATTCAACTAGTTGATCGACTCGACGATGGACGGAAATGGACGATCTCGTTTTGTCAACGATAAATAAGTCGACGAGCCATCGCTAGCGTCTAGGTATGAGGATCAGAGCAAACGCCACAAACTAAACTATCCGCACATATCAAGGCAGCCAACTGAAGAAAGCATACACAGGATTCCTACATAAGGTACTGCGAATTGAATGCAAAATACGCCAAGAATCGTAAAACTCATGAAGAAGCCATTAATCTTGTGAAAAATGTCTGTTTTTCATAATTCAAGAAATCATTTCGAAAACACAATGTTTATTATGCTAATACAAAGATTGCGACATTTCAAAGTACCTAATATTGACATATTTTGACGGCTCCTACGTATAATATCGTAACCCACAAAATTCAATTTTACAGGAGAAGGATTTGAACATATTTTTGTCCGGTATAAATCTAAATATTGCCCAATTTTTTTGTAATTTCGTTTCAATATTTTACTTTATACTGTAGTTTCATAAATAATCACAAAAAAGTCGAAATTATTAGAGGTTTTTGTATAAATGCACATACAATATTATACTTCGGAAAAGACGCGACATAAAATATCGTATAAATGACTTACAACATTTAACTTCCGAAAAGAAGCGACGTAAAATATTGTATAAATGACTTACAATATTTTACTTCGGAAAAGACGCGACGTAAAATAACGTAAGTGTTACATATGATAATTTTCTTATGTTATTTTCTCACGCATATTATCGTAAGTGTTACATACGATAATTATCTTATGTTATTTTCCAGCGTATGTTATCGTAAGTGTTACATATGATAAAATTATCTTATGTTATTTTCCAGCGTATGTTATCGTAAGTGTTAAATATGATAAAATTATCTTATGTTATTTTCCAACGCAAATAATCGTAAGTGTTACATACGAGTATACTTCGTAAAAAATATGTGATTGTTTGAGATATGATAAAATACGTCCGAAAAAAACGTTATTTATTGCAAAATATTTTTTTCTTTCTTGGAAATAAAGATATGATTAAATACATATGAAATACACAAAAAACTAAAAATTGTTGATTTGTGGGTTACGATATTATACGTAGGAGCTGTCGATTTGTTGTTCTCACTTGCGAAAAAAATCGAAATATTTTTTTCAATTTTGTCAAATTTCAAAAAAATTTCGAATTACATGAACTAAAATATATTGATTTGCGGCGCATGGGGCTAAAAATATTTTGAATTACGTATTACCGAGGTTTTCGAATTATAGGGGTTAATTTACTATGAAATTCACAATTTCGGACTTGCAAGTTTTAAAAATTTCGAATTATGGCGAATTTCAAAGTATCGAGGTTCGAAATAACGGGGTTTTACTGTATTAAGTATAGCATTGAATAAATTGAAAAGTTGAAAAAGTAAAGTGAAATACTGTACTAATAAATCATTTGGAAGCGTTAGAAAAACTCACCGTTCTTGATTAGGTTTCTCCTTCTCATGATCCAACATAGTGTACCTAGCAACACTCATAGGGTATCTTGAGATATGGAAATTATGAAAAATTATTCTGAAAATATAAATAAAATCATGATTTAGAAACTATTTTGTGTACCACTAGTTTAGGTAGTAGGTAACCAAAAGTCCAGAATATTTTCGAGCATTTTTATTTTTTATTATTCATTAATTAATGCCCTATAGGGCTTTTACAATAGATAGGTAAGTGTACATTAACAGAATGCATAGATAGTTTATAGCATTCACAAATTCAAAGCACAGCACTAAATAAAATAAAATAAAATAAAAACATATATTATTAACTAGCAGTTAAGCAATTGGTAGGGATACTTTGCAATCGATGTTTTTACCCAATGAGTACTTTAATAATAATAATATTTGGATAACTTATATAGCGCCGTTTTCGCGAATACTCACATGGTAGGTATTAGTATTTCTTTCAAAAATTTTCAATAAACTAAGTCGCCGAAAAAAACTAGTACCCAAAAGGTGTCAAATTGTGGGGAAATGCAACAAATACAAAGCAGGTTTGGACAAGTAGAAGGTAGCCACTTTGTAGCAATTTCCTGCTTATTTATTTATTCCAGATTTAAAATAATACATTTGCAATACGCCAGAGCTTGTGCTAGGGTAATCTCTATGATAAGTCAATCGATAGCAGCAAACTCAGTCCCTACCAGCACCACAGACAGGCAGGGATTCATCTGTCCAAGCAGCTTATGACTATTGGAGTTATCACAAGACTTTGGTCCATACAAAAAAGGTCTTCAAGCAGATTCAGACTCACAGGCACAGCCTTCAGTAAACCTGAAGGATATGCCTGTGATGACGCTATATTTACCACTATCTATCTATTGATCCATTCCAACAGAGGGAGGCTAAGAATAATGTATTTTTACAATTACATCTATTTGTGCTGAATAGAACAGAATATTTGCCACTTGCACGAAATAATACAGGATTACAAAAAAATATTCATAGAAAATTCGAAAATTTTTTGATACTGTGGAGCTTACAAAAAAACCTTCAAAGAAAATTCGAAAAAGTATCGTACTGTAGGGTTTAGGAAAATATTTTCATAAAAAATTCGAAAAACTATCAAAACTGTGGGGTATCGATAATACAGGCATGTCAGGCATACAAAAAAATCTTCATAGTAAATTCGAAAAAGTATTGGTACTATGGGGTATCAATTATCTTCATAAAAACTTTCATACAACTTTCAAACTACAAAAAATCTTCATAAAAAAATCATAAATTCAGCACTGTAGGGTATCGATTAATACAGGCTTACAAAAAAAACATAGTCAATCTAAAAAGTATCGATACATTTTCCACTGATACTACTCATGAGTAAAGTATCAATTCTTTTCATTCCATACCGTGTCCCTGGTGGCTTGCTAAACCGAACAGGTTCAGTTTTTGATTGTTTGGATTATAGAGATGATACTTCTATTCTACCATATTGTATTCTAATATTCTAGTATTCTAATATAGAAATTAAACGTCAAAAATTGCCAACAGAAAAAATAAAATTGACATGAGAAAATATTAGGTCCTTACATATGAAATTCACGTTTTGCCGTACTGGCAAATTTGATCTCAAATATCTTCTCTTTGGTTAGCAATTCCAAATCCAAATTTATACAGCTATTTACTCATGTATTTGTGTTTTGAAAATTATAATTCATTTGTTTTTTCCTCAATTGTTTTTTTCTTTGCGTCACTCAGTTTACAAAATGAAAAACTTGAAATATCGCGTTATTTACGAGTACGAGTTCCACCGTGGCACCAGTGCTGCAGAAACGGCTCGAAGGATTAATGATGTGTATGGCGACGGTGCCGCAAAAGAAAACACAGTGCGTTTTTGGTTCCAACGTTTTCGTTCTGGAAATTTCGACCTGCAGAACAAGCCCCGTGGACGGCCGGAGACCAAAGTTGATAATGAAGAATTGAAGGCTATTGTGGAAGCGGATCCATCGCAAACCACATCCGAGTTAGCTGCAGGCTGCGGTGTTAGTGATAAAACTGTTTTAATCCACTTGAAGCAAATTGGTAAGGTGAAAAAGCTTGAAAGGTGGGTACCTCACGAATTGAGTGAAGCAAATCAATAAACGCGCGTTGACTGCTCTGTTGCATTACTCAACCGGCACAATAATGAAGGGATTTTAAATCGAATCATTACCTGTGATGAAAAGTGGATCCTGTACGATAATCGGAAGCGCTCATCGCAATGGCTGAACCCTGCCGAACCAGCCAAACCATGCCCCAAGCGAAAATTGACTCCAAAAAAGTTACTTGTGAGCGTTTGGGGGACTAGTGCTGGTGTCGTTCACTACAGCTTTCTTAAATCTGGCCAGACGATTACGGCAGATGTCTATTGTCAGCAACTGCAAACCATGATGGAAAAGCTAGCTGCTAAACAATCGAGGCTGGGTAATCGCTCTAGGCCACTGCTGCTTCATGATAACGCTAGACCACACACTGCACAACAGACGGCTACCAAATTAGAGGAGCTTCAATTGGAATGTCTAAGACATCCACCGTACTCTCCGGACCTTGCCCCAATAGATTACCATTTTTTTCGAAATTTGGATAACTTCTTGCAAAGGAAAAAATTCAACTCCGATGGGGCAGTCCAAACCGCCTTCAAAGATTTTATCGATTCCCGTCCGAATGTTTTTTTAAGTAAAGGGATCGATGAACTACCTATGAGATGGCAAAAGTGCATAGATAGCAATGGTACATACTTTGATTAAATAAATATATTATAATAAAAAAAATCGGCTTTATGTTCCTCCCATACTAAACGCCAATTTCATATGTAAGGACCTAATATAAATATTGATGTATTTTAGAGTGACTCAAATGTTATATAGTAATGTGACTCGAATGTTATAAAATATTTAAAATATACACATTAAATATCTAAATGTATTTTTGAAATAATCTGTATACCTCGTTCCCAAAAAAAAATCATACAATTTGATTAATTCTTGAAGCTGGCAATGGAAAATCAACGCATTACGTGATGCGTTTTAAGTGCAATCATAATATAGCTTCATTTTGTAGAGATAAATGAGCTCACCTGTTTGCCATATCATCATCCTCACCTCCCCAGCCCCAAAAGCTGTTGGAAAATCCGTTAACTTTCTTAAATTGATCAGTGGTGAGTGCTGAGACGCCTCCAAAAATAGTTCTGTATGGCAACCTACAAATAACAATACAAAATTTGACCCCATACATACGAATATGAAAAACATTAAGACATGATATATAATACACAAATACATGGAATTCTAATCTATTAACCGAATTTCGCTTTCTATTCCTGAAAAATATTTAGAATCCGCGTTTCATACCTTTGCATTCTTTAATACACTGATAAGATTATATGTAATATATAAGAGTGTATTATTAGTAGCTGCCCATGGTTGATGGTGCGGGTGAGTACGCAACTGACTTTCGATCTCACATGACATGGTCACCATAAAGTTGGAGAGAAGGTTATAAGACATTTACCCTAATTAGTAATACTATTTACATAGAATACATTTACCCTAATGTTTTAATACTATTATAAGATCTGTTTACATACTGTATTATAAAAAATCTACTGTGATTACGAGGGCTGCATGATAAGTATCCGTGTCAGGGAAGGAAACGCATAAGATTTTTATTTTTATTTATTTCTCAACCACAGTCACTTTTCAGCACCATAGATAGTCCACCACTGAATCCAGCGATATTCCAAAAAAAATTTTTAACCATCTAAAAATTATGATTTATCAAACTCAGCAAAATAGGACTTTTTTGAATGAAAACAAAAATAATATCAAGAGACCAAATTTGGAGAATAGGGTGGATGAGGCAGCATTTTGTAGTGTATTTAATGTAACATAATAGTGCGTTACAGTGAAAGAGTACTTTTTTCTTTTTCTAATGGGGTCATTTTCTCATCTTAGCGTGGAATCGGCCCCTATAAATCACGTAGTACTGCCCCATGATTGTCTCTCCCTTCTTCAAACAGTCGGCGAAGATGAAGCCTCACAAATTAAAAAAAAACGAAGGCCACGACCTTTCCAGCTGATGGAACCATTTTCACTTTTTTTGGAGTTGATTCGCCATGTGAAGTCCACTGTTTTGACTGTTATTTTAGTACTGGTGTGTAGTGATGGATCTATGTTTCGTTAAGAGTCACAAAACACCTCATAAGCTCTTTTGGATTGCGCATGCCATTCCGTTTTTGTCTGCTAACATGATATTATGAATTTTTTGATTATATCCTCCATAGAATCCATCAAATCAATATCTAGTATGGTGTGCAACTTCACTTTCATTTCCTCCCACGTGCTTTCATCCAAAAAAAAAAAGCTGCTGACCGTCATTGTTCCTTTTCTAAATACCTAAATAAGAAGCAGTTTATAAAAATAATCTCACTTGAATTGGAATTTGTCGATGGCGGCAGAGAGATGCCTGGGCTGCTGGGGGCAGGTATACAGGTTCCTGTCATCCAGAGGAATGAGGTCCACATCGTGGAAAATAAAGCAATCCCACGGTCTCTGACGGAGGCTTTCCACAAAGCCTACATTCATCAAAGTAGCACGATTGAATTTGGCTTTTCCTAAGAACAAAAATGATTTGTGGTGATCCAAAAAACATCATCATACCAAAAATCAAGGGTAAATTATACCCATTCAAATGATAATGGGTGAAAGAACATTTTTAAAATTTTCTTCAGCCCAACTTTTCGAACAGCTCAACAAGTTCCCGATTCAGCATATTTACGAACTTCATTTATATTTCAACATTATCACTATACAATAAAACTTCGTTAATAAACATTCCGAATTACGTGGAACCCCGTTAATTCGAAATTCAAGATACAAAAAAAATTAAAATCGCAATACAATTGAGAAATTCGCCAAAAATCGTAAAACTCGTGAAAAAAGTCATTAATTTGGTGAAAAACGTTGTATTCTTATATATTTCATGAAATCATTTTGAAAACGCAATATTTATTACGCCAACACGAAGACCACGACATTTATATTATTAAGTATCTATGTATTTGTTGTTCTCACTTGTGAAAAAATCGAAATATTTTTTCAGTTTTGTTAAATACTAAAAAAAAAAAGTGAACTAAAATGTATTGATTTATGCCGCAAGGGGGGACCAAAAATTATTTCGAAAAATCAAAAATCGCGATGCGATTGCAAATTCACTAAAAATTGAAAAAAATCATTAAAAAACGATTAATTTTGTGAAAAAAGTTTGTATTTTTGCATATTTTAAGAAATTATTTCGAAAACGCAATATTTATTATGCTAATACAAATACCGACACATTTTTATTATAAAGTATCCGAAATTGACATATCTGTTGTTCTTACTTGCGAAAAACATTGAAATATTTTTTAAATTTTGTCTAATTTAAACAAAAATCGAAGTATGTGAACTAAAACGTATTGATTTATGGCGCAAGGGATTAAAAATTATTTCGAATTACGAATTACCGGGGTTTTCGAATCATCGGGGTTAATCTACTATGAAATTAGCATTTTGGGACTTGTGGGTTTTAAAAATTTCGTCTCACGGCGAATTTCAAATTATTAAGGTTCGAATTAATGGGGTTTTACTGTAATTTGAGTATTTTCACCACAATTCACAAACATGTGGACTGACTGCTTTTTCAAAATAACTGGATCAATTAAATTATTCTACTTTTCAGTGATACTACCATAGTAAATATTATTATTCTTTATACTGATTTTAGCTACAATTTAATCTTTGGGAAAATAATAGTCACAAAATTTTTGACAGGGGCAATATAACTTTATTTACTTATACAGTGGTGACTGAGATTTTCATGATGACATATTACGTCTCGTTTAATCTCTGACTGAGATTTGGTCTGAATCGCAATCAACCAAGGGTATGTTTCCCCTTGGTCACGATGATCTTTGATCTGAAGAGAAGTGTTCCTGTCTTATCTCAACTTATTACACAAAGCACATTTGATCCTTTTATATAGATCTGAAGGGGATATTTCCTTTGTCGCAGATATCACCAAAATAATTTATAAAATCTTAGAGATGCTTCTACTTTCATCCTTTTATTGTAATATCAAACCCAGGAGAAAAAATATAAAATAAAAACAAAAGCATAACTAGGAATGCTACTTTCCTTCTTTGTAAAACCACAGATGTCACCCCAGGCGCACTAATCACAAGTACTGATAAACAATGCAAATGTTTTTGGCCTGAACCAAAGTGGTCGCTCGAATACATCTCAAATGGTATTTATAATTTGTATTGTAAATTATTTTCATGTGTCATAATATAATATAGCCAATTCTGAAAATTAATACTTATTCTGGAACTTCTAATTATTATCCAAATACTCAAAAATAGACAGGGAACTTTATATTTATGTATTGTTTTGTTTGAATATTTCAAAACAAACCTTCATATGTCAAGAATTGATGAATTTACATGATATTTGATTATATATGATTGACATATCTGAGTGTCACAACTGACGAAATGTTCACTGTCAACAAAAAATTGTAAAGCAGCAATAGCGGTAGATGATTAATTCCATTCTCTATTCTTCTCTTTTCACACTAATAACATGTTTAATGTATAATTAAATATAATTTTCAAACCTCTTTGTTCCACAATAAATATTTGATAATCTATTTGTTGCTTCATCAGAAACGGGTGTAAATTATTGAGAAAAATAGCAAGATGAGATTCTCGGTCCCTGAAAATTAGAAGAAAAAATATACAACAATGCCATCCTACATGACATATCAATCTTTAGTAATAGATCAGTCAATATATTTAAATATCAGGGGTGCAGTGAGAACATTGCATTGCATTTTCAAGAGCATACATTTTGAAAAAAATAAATTAAAATATATATTTCGTAATATTCCTAACACAATTATTATCATATTTTAATATATCATATAATGTTCTGCCACATAAATATTTTATTTTGATGTTTTTTCCAAGATATATGTCTGCGTAAAAGTAATGCTTCATTGTGCGCACTGCACGCGCCTGGTACATAGACATTTTGTTAATAATAGATCAATCAAGCTGGACAGATCTCCCATTCAGATTGACATGAAACTTAATAAGAATAATGAATAAAAAACCGAAGGTTTCATAAAATTTTTAAATATATATTTTAGGTTTCCTGAAGACAAACAATAATTGTGGATTCATCTTATCGGAGATCATTTTAGGATTGAATACTTGACATTTAAATTAATTTCATTTCACTGTTATGTATCACAAGGCAATTATTAACTAATGATTATATATGGCAATTTACCACGCATACTTGTCTATAAGTCGAGGGCAGTTTTTATCAACTTTATGAAAGAATAAGTCAGGGGAGTCTTTGTCAGAATATATACATATTTTTTTTAATAGAGATATGCACACGGAATACGTGTGCACATCTCTATTAAGGTGTCACATGAATATTCTTACCACTTTGAGAGTAAGCTAAGCGCTTGTAGTATGAAAATAGGATTAACTTGCGAGTGTTAACTTGTTAACTTGCTAGGATTAACGAGGCTCGAATTACCGACCACCAGATCATAAGCCGAGTGTCATGACCGCTATAAGAACAAGCTCCTCTATCAATACATATAAATTATGAAACTGCTGTTCAGCGATGCCTTCAGCATAAATATAATATTCGCTATCACCATCTGCTGAATCGGTATCTGAAAACGATTTGTCTTTCCCCTCATAGATGGCATCGTACTACGATCCAACTATAGCAATGATAATTCTGCAATTTCTTGATCATCTCTGATGATAATGAATCCCAAGCATCCTTTGACTATTTCATTACGAAATCAAAGTCTGGTTTGATCATGTTTTCCTCTTTTGTTAACTTTGCTTGCCCAGAATACATTCATTGTTGCCACATTATGCAAGTAAGTAGTCCTTGAAAGCCTGCTTAAGATAGATATATAATGGCTGGAGCATTGATGTTAGGCCATTTTAGCATTAAAACAATGGCAAACTGGATGGCGAAAGTGTAGGGCCGACGGGAGATTTTGCTCATAGAGCGGCCCTGGGTCTGTGGTGGGTCCCCTTTTAATGATATTAGGCTACCTGGAATCATCTGTAACTCAACATTACCCCGCTTTCAATGTACAAAATTCTATCAAAACTATCAGAAAAAAAACTCAAAACGACTCTGCGTTTTAAGTTTTTAAATGAAATTTACAAGTAAAATTTCTCAATGTATATTTGGTATTATATAACATGTGTAAGTATGGAATTTATTTTGATTTTTGAAAACGTTTAATTACTTATTTTTACTTTTTAGCATACACATAATCAGTAGGTCGTTTATGACCCTGAGTGACAGTCCTGGTGTGACCTCATATGTTAATATTATCATATTTTGGTTAACAAACAAAAACGAAGGTTCAGTGTCATCCGCAATGGAAGTTGATCCATTACCTGCAGGAGAAATTGAAGTCTCTACTCCTCGCAAGACGAAAATAAAATAAGCATAAGTGAAATAAGACCTCCATGGGTTAGAGTTGTTTTAGGGATCTACATACAGATGCAAATGAACTGACATAAATTATTACTTCTGGTTGGGTTCCAATTAAATCTATTCAATGGATAAAATGAATAATGAATGCATCAAATAACATTTTTAAATATTCACATAATCTGTTTAATATATTCACATAATTAAAAAAACAAAGTAGTATTTGATTAATGACTGATAACTAATTTGTAAAAAAATATATCCAGAGGATAATTATTTGTCAGTTTATCCGGAGATGTGAATGAATCTACTGAATACTGCTAGTAATAATAATGGTTAGCCCTAAATACAAGGAAATATTTTCTATCATGGAGAGGCAGGGTTTCTGCGATGCGTTATAAATAATCACGTTTAATTTTAATTTATCGAACAGCAAACATTAGAAAAAAAGTTAAATAAAGTTTCTTACCTGTATGGAATTATGATTGCCACTTTATCATGAGGTTTGCAGTTTCTAGGAGCATAGCGGCCCCCTTCTTCTATATCTATATGACTGAATTCTAAATCCTTCAGAGATATCTCTGTCAAGTTAGCTGTTATAGGGCCCTCTGTACATAAACAATAAAAAAAAATCTATTAAATTCTCACGTTTGGAATCAGTATTTTTGTAAGTGTGGTTGAAAAGCCATAATTAAAAAGTTTTTAATTTAGAGTATTTTCAAATTTTTAATAACACAATTACTGGATTTTGTTCCCAGCGGGGTCATCATTAATTAAGATAAATTATAGATGTCTCACAGATGTGGAAAAAAGGAGTAAAAAATTTAAATAACTTCCATGCGTACTTTGGTGCGTATGTTAATTTAGATGAATGCCAAATATACAGAAAAAGAAACAAAAAAAACTAATCAATAAAAATAAGTTTCATTTCAAATTTCAACCATAAATGGCAATAACGTAGTTGTATTAAAATAAAGTGGAACGGGGTACAAAAAAAACGTATATACAACTTTTCAAAATTTCCACTCAAAATCCAGTTCGAGTATGTATTTCTTTATTGAGTTTTTGGTTTAAACTAAGTGATTTTGTGTTTAATTTAATTTGCAATCTCTTTTCTTATGGTGCCATTTTCTATCGGAAATAATTATGACTCCATTGACGTAACAACTTAGTCGAGTTACGCTTGTGCCAGACCCTTAAGTTACGCAACCATGAGATGCGGTGTTTTCATACGCTTCTTCTACCACTTATATTCATCCGGATGATGAGTTGGTTAAGATGATACCTTGGTCCTCTCATAATATGTCCAAGATACTCAAGCTTTTCAATTTTGATGGTCCACAGCATTCCTCAGTATTTTCCGTACGCCGGAGGACTTCAACACTCGTCACTCTATCCACCCAGGAAACTTTCTGCGCGTCTATATATCTCAAAAGCCTGAACTTTGCAGATTAGTTCTTGGTTTAGTGTCCATGCCTTCATCCCATATAAGAGAAAGGCAAAAATATAACACCAAACCATACGCATAATTTGCAATGAATAACCACAAAATAATAGCCCATTGCAATAATAAATATTTCAAGAGATCGCTTTTTGAATAAGTGATGTTATTGACTCAAACATGCGATTATGAAAAATGTTGAATATTTTGATTTAAAACTATTTTTTGAACTATTTTCGAAATTAATCCGCATCCCGCTTGGTCAGATCCCGGGAGTCCAGTATTCAATAATATGTAGTGTGTGGAGGAGTGGATGACATCTCATAACCATAAATGTGAAAGAGTTCATTATGTAGTGATATCTCATGAATATAAACAATGATTAATAAAATACTCATTTAAAACATGCAACTAGTAAAAAAAAAATGGATCGGAGCAAGGGATTGTGTTTGAATGTCAAAGCGATGTATTAGTAATTCTGCTCTGTGAGTAAGTGCACAGTGAATTGTGATTAAACAAATGGATACCTATTTAACAGGCTATTTCATCGCCATCTGGTTAAGTTCTGAGTGGTGCTACTCGATGTATAAAAATGTGTTTCACAAATGCGTGATAGTACTATCCCAATGATTACTTTATCAGAACAGAAATGTAAATGATATTTATAAATTTATTGACAAAATTAAAAAACAAAGTCAGAGTACGATTATTTTTATTTATTCTTGGGTCTTCATCACCCTTATGAGTTGCAGTTACTATATTGGGTGTAACTTACCAAGGCCTGGTGGTGTGGGCGGGCACGGCACGTTACATCCAACTTCCGGTACGCTCTCCGCGGTGCTTCCTATTAAATCTACATCTCCCTCTGATCTCAGAGTCGAGGAATTGCTTACACTAACATCACCATCACTAGTTCTATTCACAATATCAATGTTATCACTGCCATCAATACTTCTGTTGGCCCTCTCCGCACTGAACGCTCTGGCCCTCTGAGTGGCGTTGTGAATGTTCACCACTGCGTTCTTTCTATCCAACACATTCTCGATCACACGCGTCTGCAATGTGGGAGTGACGTTGGTTGCCTGCTGGAATCTATCACTAGGAATGTGATCGTCGAAGCAATGTCGGCCGTGTGTTCGCTTCGGCCACTGCAATCCGTCAGAGTTTCTGAAAAAGATTTTTTCGATGTTAAAAGAAGTTTGTGCAAATATTATAACATGAAAATAAAATTAAAGAATATGCATAAGTAAGAATTATTTAATAATCTGAAAAATTCATCTATATGTAGAACCAAAACAATAAACAAATTAATGTGGCTATATGCATGTCTATAGTGTCACAAATCTTAATACAAAAATATATATTTTATCTATATAAACAAAAATATAGAATTTTATCATTTTGTATATCAAGAGATTTTTATATATATTTAAACCAAATAATTGATAATTTACATAATAATATTTTGCAACAGAAAAACCCAATAATCTGTGAGACTGGCTTGTTAGTAGGTTTTTTTTTGTTAATAAGGTAAAATTATTTCTAAGTAACGTTAGTTTATTATATAAAGAAAAAGGAAACAGAGAAATTTATGATCATCATAATTAACAAAACCCTTACCAAGATCATTAACCTCACTGCATCAGTATAAATATTTCTTATTTATTAGCAAGTCCATTAATTTTTTTTTTAGTTTTAGCCTTTCTTAATACTATATTTTATAAAATTGCGTGAAAGTTTAATAAATAATTTCGGTATTATATATATATTGTCCATTGACCATATATATATTAGTTACTTTCGGTATGAGCAGTCCTTCATATGTTGTAAATCTAGTACCATGTTTATGTAGCAAGAAATGCTAATATGTATTGTCTTCAAGACACCTTGATACTAATTTATACCAAAAAATTATGCATTAATAAGCAAAGATATTTGCTATTCCGTATCTTATTACTGATCCTGCTGAAGATTGGTACACAGTTTTCTTGTTGTATCGAAACATAATATTTAATTTTGTGCATACATCCCAATATTGTTCTCAATCTTATACATACCATGTTTATTTGATTTATCCCATTTGATGAGAGTATCAATGGCAAAAATGTAGATAAAGATAATATTATTGATGGATTTGTCATTTACTTTGTAGAGATCATTCATGAAGACAGATTTAAAAAAATTATATTAACCTTGTTATGCCTCTACTGAATTTAATATATGTATATTTTATATTTTCTATGAAGTTTGATACTTAACTCTCACACGTCGATGAGAGATTCTGATTCTCGAAACTTAAGTAGTGGAAATATAAAATATATTAAACTCAGCAGGTAACAAGGTTAATATAATTTATAATAATCTGTCTTAAAAGTATACAAATTTATTTACTTTTTTATCATTTACTATATTGAGGTGCAAAATAAAATCTCGCCCGACATGACTAACATTTTTCAAAACACAAACACTCTCTCCTATTTATTTCTGCCATAACTCTTGCAGATAAGAGATAGTTATTCATTCATTTTTGGCACAATTTGTATATTGAAAATGTGCATATACTGTGAAATAATATTTGGACTGGGTTAAATAAAAATGCTACACCACCAACTTGCCTGTTAAATATGTGAAAATGTTTGCACTTGAACAAACAGCTTGGCATTGGTATGTTCTATTTAAAATTGAGAACAAAACATGTCTGTTGTGGTATTTCAATCCAATTTAAACCGGTCAATTTTGTTAAAATCATTTATAGGCAGCTCCACTACTAAAGTAGTTCGGGAGATCATTTAGTAATATTGATATTTCAAAAATAAAGTATTCACAAATGAATTCATTTTCAGAACTTTTTAACAATTTTGCTGAAAAATTTAAAAATAACAACTAATAAAACTAATGGATTAATCAAAATAAGTGTTTGTATGAATTCAGTATGTTTTGACTTGCACAACGTATTCACATTGAAATTACTGATTTACATTAGCATAATTCACAGACACAATACAAATAACAGTTATTAGCAGGTAGTGACTCTTTTAGCATTCCTAGTATTTACCAGTGACGTACTGGTAGTATAGACATTTTATTTAATTTTCAAACATAACATGTATAATAACAGACAAAAACATGAAATACATAATAATAATAATAATAAAAACATAATAAACAGAAGAGAAAAAAGTAAGACTAAAAAAATAAATAAGTAAACACAATAAACATCATGTACATACTTTTCATTTAAGAAAGACAATCAACTTAGTATGTGTAAGACGTGCGTATGAGGTTGAAGGAGTTCTTTCGTTGTGTTGGTGTTTATACCTTAAAAAACCAACACAATGTAACAATTTCAATTATAGACGTACCACTACAACTAGGCGTGCGAGGGAGGGCGTCGCTGTCGCGTAACAGACGTTGTCAGGGTGTAAATTTATTACACAATACATAATGTACAGAATGTCCGGTGACTGGTGTCGTATTAAATACAGAAATTTGGTCGGGCAGCACTAAAGAAACCATGCAGTAATGGCGGCCGTTCTATCTGTCAAACTGTCAGACAGTAATATCGGTCCATTATTCGCTTTTTCAGCTTCGCAAAACTTTAATACTTCATTGGCAATTGTTCTTGCACCATCCCGGACTGTTTAGGATGTTTTGGACATAATAATTCAGTATATATTGGTAATTAAGATGACACAGCTCGCGCTCAAAGACGAGAATGAAATGAATGATAGGGCGAGGGGTTACCGCCGGGTGCGGGCGGGGCAGGTTTTAGTTCAAAATTCGCCGCAAGCCAAGTTACGTTAAAAAGTTAAAAGTTAAAAAAATAATCAAAGGAAAGCCAATATATTACATATTTAGTTATCATTAATATATTTTTTTAACTAAAATTAAAATTTTAAAAATTAAAAATTTTAAAATTCCACCAATAGTCCAATCCTCAGTTACATATTAGTTATCAGAAGAGTGAAACATTCTAGTGAACGCCAGTGAGGTGGTAATAAGTCTTGGCATTGAAAAAACTTGTGAAGTTTTTGTCAATAACACCAGATTTCAGCATCCGGAATGCAGTATTCGTTAAGTATATGGTGCTTATAAAAGTTGGATAAAATTATTTAGATAAATGAATTATACAAGGAACACACATTACGCAAAAAATGATAGTGACTTTTTTTTAAATTTATTGATAACAATCCAAAACTTAACAGGCAAATAAATTACTCCTAAATTATAAATTACCAAATAAATCTGGGTACTTAAGAGTACAAAACAATAATATACACCATACGCCAGATTTAATTTTTATTATTTTATTTATATCGATGCAGTGGTTTCCATTGTGTGCGCCGCATTCATTTCCAGTGGTGTATAAGTACACGGGCATCATACACTTTTAAAATTACAAGGGATGGAATTGCACAAATGAATGAAGATGGCGACAAAGATTATATTATTACTATTTTTTATTTTATTATTATTTTTTATAATATTATGATTTTATTTTTTTTATACATACATACATACATTTTATTATTATATTATACATATACATATTCATACATACACACACACATATATATATATATATATAAAGGGTGTCCCGTATCTCAACGTCAAACCGAAATCGGGTGATAGGCCAAGTCATAATAGTTATTAGAAAAAGATTTTTAAAAATGTCACCAATGTTAACCACCGGGTCCTAAGGAATAAGTTTTCGAAATTTGAGTCCGATCAGTAGCACGGTTTAGAATTGCATTAAAAATATATCAGGGGGAAGGGAAGGGTAAAATAATTGGGGGAAATGTCGCATATGTTACCCGCCGGGTTCTAAAAAATAAGTTTCCAAATTTTGTGTCCGATTGGTCAAACGGTACAGATTTGCATCAAAAATATACCAGGGGAGGGGAAGGGTTAAGAAAAATAGGAGGGAAATGTAGCACATGTTACCCGCTGAGACCTTAAGAATAAGTTTCCAAATTTCGAGTCCGATCGGTCAAACTGTACAGATTTGCATGGAAAATATATCAATGGAGGGGAAGGGTTAAAAGAATAGAGGGGAAATGTCGCGTATGTTACCCGAGGATTCCTTAAGAATAAGTTTCCAATTTTTGAGTCCCATCGGTCAAATGGTACAGATTTGCATCGAAAATATATCAGCGGAGGGGAAGGGTTGAAAGAATAGAGGAGAAATATCGAATACCCACCGAGTCCTTAAGAATAAGTTTCCAAATTTTCAGTTCGATCGGTCAAACTGTACAGATATGCATTGAAAATATATCAGGGGGAGGGGAAGGGATATGAGAATAGAGGGAAAATGTTGCTTATGTTACCTGCCGGGTCCTAAAGCATAAGGATACAAAATTTGAATCGAATCGGACAAACGGTGTGGATTTGTATAGAGAACAGAAAGACAGACAGACATTGAGTTTTATAGGGATACATTTGAGTTATATTGAATGAATGAATTTTTCACAATCGATATAAGTTACTGTAATGATAGTTCCAACTTTTTTACAAAAAATAAGTCAAGAATATTGAAAAAAAAAATGCAAACTTTGATATTGGATATCTCCATAACTATTGAAATTTAAGTCATGGTTGCTTGAACATTTTCGACTCATTACAAGGCGGGAATCCACCTGTAAATTTTTTTCTACTAACTATGAGACACCCTGTATATATATTATATTAGGAATAATTAGCATGCAGACAGTTCACTATATTTCATAATAAACTCCCTGCATGCCACTGTCACCTCTGCATATGAATGGGCATACTACCATTATACATTGCTGGTAGTTTTACCCGTGATGTTACACTTGACTCGTATTGTACGTGTTCATGACAGGTATTTTATGGTCGTCACGATAGAAGGTAGTTAATACCCTGTATTTATATATAATTTGTTATCTAAAGTATACGTGAGAATAAACTTTCGTGATCTTATTGAAAACGGACCAAAGAGTCCCCAAATCCGGAAGAGATGGAAGCCACAGGGCCTACGACAGCAGGTTTAAAGATCCTTTACGCCATGCCTACGTTCACCATTTCTTCTATCTCCTCCCTCCCTCCTTAAAGTGTCAATTTTTTGTGTATTCATGCACTAATTCGACCCCGCGCTGCCTCCGTCCGTGCCGTCTGTCCGTAGCTTACTGAAATGACAACTCTACATAATTAAAGTGGGACACGCAATCAACATGCGGCTCATGTTGCGCAGTCAAGCAAGGGTCATTATTAATTATTATTTCCCATGATTTTTTTCGGTTAGTTATTCATAATTTTGTATGGCTAGTTATTCATTAGTTTTGCTTCCAAAAAAATAGATTTTTTTCCTTCTTGATGACTTTTAATTTATTTTTAGGTAAGATACATTTAATTATACGTTTTTTAGACTTTGGATTTGTTTTATATATGTTTGAAATTGTATTTCAACATACCAGAATACCATACATAAAATTAGGGGTTTTATCATAGCTACATACATACTTGACGGGTTTCAATTGGAACAATATTTTTAATGTTAGAGATTTTTGATAGAATTAACCTAAATTTACAGTTGTGGTTGCTTGTGTAGTTGCCAATTAAATTTATCATCTATCGTGATACCTAAATATTTTTCACTCCTACCTGATTGTGTTTCATTACATCTGCAGTCTTTTTATTTTTTATCTAAACGTTAAAATTCATATGATACTAGCTTGACAGATGATTTTTTGATATGTGGAGAGGAGATGTGTACAATTTTTTATTTATTTTCATTTATCACTAAATTGTTGTCACGCAACCACTTTAATACGTTGTTATAATCCTCTTGCAGATCCTGCACTATTTGATTGCATTATAATGTTTTTACCTGCTGCCACAGTCACTCAGCATCCCATCGTCAGGAAAGATATAGGTTTTTTATTAAGTCTTCTCAAAGTATTTAGATAGGTGAAAGATCTTGGTACCGATCCTTGAGCTATACCGTTCTTCCGTTTGTTTGCAGTAGCAGTTTGTGACTTGCAATGCTATTGGTTTTTCTTGAAACGTAAAAACTGTTTTAGAAGAGCATTTGTCACACTCTATCGACGGATTTGGTAGTTGGTAGAGTGAACAGAAAAAGGTTAGGAACTGCAATATTATTGTAATGGATCTGCGGAACGTATGTCAAGACGCGCGAAAGGGACAGAGCATGACAGAGGGTAAAAGGATATAAGGGCAAGCAGCGCGAGTGAAAGGGCTTTTTTGCATTATATGGAGACCGATCGCTATTGTTCATTGTTATCATCGTATCTCTGTAAAACGTACTGTTACCGGCAATAAATTACGAGTCTACAACAAGATCGTTTATTGGAAGAAACCCAGCACAAAGAAGAACAAGACAAGAATATCACAATTATTAACAGTTATAAAAACCTTTTATGTTTAACAATTAAATATAAAGTGATTAACTTACTTAACAGTATGAAACAATAAAAATACATACTACTGATACCAATTACATTAATGGGATCAATTATCTGACGATGAACTGTAAAATATTTAAGAGGCAACAATTACTGTAATATGCGGGTCAGTTTATCTACGAATGGCGATTCATCAATGTAGCTAATTACTTGAATCTATATACTCACCGAATAATTGAAGCGTTGGACGAGTACAGGGTGACAGTATGCCCACCCTCCATGAGCAGACCCGACACGTACTCCAGGAAGACCACGGCGACCAGCACAGCCAACAGCAGCTTGAGGAGGCGCGCCCGCGAGCACGCAGCACCGCCGGTCGCGCCGCTGCCCCCCGCCATGCGCCCCTCGTGCTCACGCGTGTACCCCCACCTGCCCCACCTTGCGCCTCGTCGCCTGCCCGTTGGAAAAGTGGGGCGCCTCACACACCACCATGATCTTCTAACTGTAAATAAACAAAAAACATTATAAAACTTTGTTCACGGGGCTATTTATATAACAGGTTTTTATTAAAGGTTAACAGGTATTTTTGTTGTCTCTTATCTTCTTCAAAAACAATTTTAAAAACAGGCATCATCTTCTATTCTCAGGAAAACAACATCTTTATAAGTATCCTTAGACAAAATTGACAGGATGTACTTATTTATGTACGTATAAAGTTTCTAAGAGAAATGTCAACGCATCTGTCAAATGTCAATATTTCCATCATTAAAGTGAAAATATTAGTTGTAATTTAATATTTGGATACTTTGGATAAAGAACAGATAGCAAGGTACAAATGTATAATATGCGACCTATCCTAACGTACGATATTGAGGCGAGGGCGGACACTGTCAAGACAAAGAGCATGCTGAGAACAACTGAAGTGAGAACTTTGCGTGCTATTGCTGGAAAGACTCTGCATGATCGCACGAGGGATACAGTAATCCGGGAAGTCTGCAAGATGTGGTCAGATGGGAGCGACAGCGTCGACAATACAGATACCAACATGTACAGAAAATGAGTACAACAAGATTACCATACAAGCTATGCATGGCAACCAGATGGACCGCGCCCACCAGGAAGACCCCGGAGCGATGGAGAGATAGCTGGAATTCAGCATCACAAGAGAAACTCCTGCACAAACGACTCTTGAGTCTAAACCAAGTTGAAGATGAAGTCCTTCCTTCCTTCCTTCAATCCATTGGATTGGTTTGCAGCAAAGCACATCTCTTTCTCCATTCCACTCGGTCTCCGGCGATCCTTTTCAGCTCTTTGTAGGAGGCACAATTCATATCTTGGCACACTTGCTCAGGATCAGGGATGTTATGAATATGAAATTTCAGATCTGGATACGATTACGGATATAGAAATAATATTATACCGGTTTCGGATACTGTTACAGATATGAAATTATTTCGGATTATCCGCTAGTTTCGGATAATTTTGGTTACGGATATAATAGCAAGATTTTACTTTTATTTCTAGTCTATATTATCATTTGTTTTTACAATCAGTCAAATAAATAACTATTATTACAGCCACTTTAAGTGCTATGTAGGTACCTATGAAGGTATGTACTTAAAAATACAAAAACAAAATTATAATAAACAAAAATAATATTAGTAACTTCTATTAATATTATTCAATATTTTTATAGGAATTACTACAATTTGCAAAAATACAGTAATTTATAATAAATCAGTCTTCATAAGCATTGCTTGAGTATTAAAGATAAAAAGTAAAATCTAAAAATGTATTAAAATCTTGGTACACTTTTACTGTAATCTAAGTACCTATATAATAAAAAAAACAGTTCTTAATGAATTTTGTAAGTAAAGGAAACATTACAAAATGTTTATTAATAAACTTTAACCTTAATTTTAGTTTTAATAGTCATTTAGACTCCACCTTTGTCCGAAACTATCCGAAACTTTTATATCGGTTTCGGTTAAGGTTACGGATATTTTTTTATTTCAGATATCCGATAGGTTCGGTTACGGTTACGGAGCTCCAAAACATCCCTGCTCAAGATATTCACAGCGAGGGCGCTCTCTGGCGATCTTTCCCTCTACCATTCCCTCCAGTACAGTTTTGAGCAGATTTTCATGGCGTAAAATATGCCCCATCCATTTTGCACGCCTTTTTGAGATGGCATTCATTATGTGTCTGGTTTCATTGATCCTGCTGAGAACCTCTTCATTCGTAATGTGCTCTCCAGGAAATTCCTTGGGCACATCTGTAGGTTCACATCTCGAAGGCTTCTAATCGGTTTTTTTCTCTGTCGCTAAATGCACCATGTCTCACATCCATACAGCAAAATACTCCACACATAAGTTTTTATTAATTGCTTGCGGAGCTTTAGGTTTATAGTATTGGATTCGAAAATCTTTGATTTTTTGTTAAACGCAACTTTTGCTTGGTGGATGCGACTGTCAACCTCTCTTTTTGTGCGGCCATCCCATGTGATTTTACTCCCAAGACAGACAAACTCTTTTGCATTCTTAATTGCAGTTCCTGACATAGTATGTTCATTTGTTGTTCGTCTCTGCCTACAGTTATCAATTTTGTTTTATCCTTGTTTATTCTCATGTTGAACTTAGTATTTAGGATATTCTAGATAGTTTCCAATGCCTCTTTTAGTTCATCCTCGCTTTCTGCGATTAGAGCAATGTCGTCTGCAAACCTTATCATATCAATTTTTTGGCCGTGAATTCGAACGCCTCTTCTGTGGCCCATTTCTTCTCTTACTGTGTCTATCGCGCTTTGAATATAAGCATTAAAAAGCGCTGGAGATAGAGAACAGCCTTGTCTCACACCTTGTCTTATATTTGCTTCTTTCTCGGCATTTTCACTTCGTTTTTGTACAGAGCTTGTATTATTCGTCTATCTCTATATTTTTTACCAATCTTTCTCAGTACCTCGAAGAGCTTTTTCCATTCCACTTTGTCAAAGGCTTTCTCTATATCTACAAAGGCTATATATGTGTTTTGGTTTCTTTTGTTTCGTTTCTCTAACATCACTCGTAGGGATAGAATAGCCTCCCTGGTTCCCATTCCTTTTCTGAATCCAAATTGGTTTGGAGTAAGGATTGTCTTGACCTTAGGTTCGATTCTTTTCAAAACAATGTTGGTGAGTATTTTAGAGGCATGAGATATTAGGCTTAATGTTCTATGTTGTTCGCATTTGGTTGTACCGGGTTTTTTGGGTAGAGTAACAATTACACATTTTTTGAAATCATCTGTAAATATCCCTGTTTCATATATCTTATTTACCAATTTATAAAGAGCTTCCGTAGTGCAATTACCTGCTGATTTAATTAGCTCAGTAGGTATTTCATCAACTCCTGGTGTTTTTCTATCTGTTGTTGTAAGATGAAGTAGGATAAAGAAATTAGTAGATGTGTATAAAACAATGTTTCTTCAATGTGATTGAATGAAAAAATTTTTTTTTTCAAAGGCGTGAAAAATTCAATGAAGCCCCTCAGGAAGCTGCTCAAGTATTTGTTATTAATGGGAAGATTCCGAACAATCTGCATTATGCAGATGATACGGTTCTTCTAGCAAGTAAATTGAGGATTTACAACTTCTGCTGAACCAAGTAGTCAATACATGTAAGAACTTTAGGTTAGAATTTATTATAACTAAAGTAAAATACATGCTCATTAGCAAACAATGCAGTTGACAAATAAAATATTTATATTGCTAGAACAAAATTAGAGAAGGTACAAAGAATTGTATACTTGGGTTGCAATATAAATGAAAGATGGGATTCTTCTGTTGAAATCAAATGCTGCATTGAGCAAGATCGTGCAACCTTTATCCGTATGATAAAGATGTTCTGCAGTCACGATCTCAACCTTCGATTACGAATGCGATTGGTCAGATGCCACGTGTTCTCAATATTATTTTATAGAATGGAAGCACAGACGCTTACCGAAGAATTGGTAAGGCAACTTGAAGCATTTGAGATATGAATCTGCAGAAGAATACTCAAAATAAGTTGGATGGACAGTTACATATGAAGATCTTATGATTTGGATTACTAAAGAAAAATAAGTACATAATTAAAACAATAAAATTCCCAAAACTTCAATATCTCCGACATGTGATGAGACATCCAGAGAAGTACGAGATCCTACACCTTATAATGCGGAGAAGCATTGGCGGAAGTCGGGGCCCTGGAAGAAGGAGACCATCGCGGCTGATAAATCTAAGACAGTAGTTAGGCCAGTCTACTGTAGAGCTATTTTGGGCCGCAGTAAATCAAGAGCTAATAGCCAACATCCGTTAACAGGATAGGATATTAACATTGACTAACTAACTAACTAACTAACCATCACGCCGTTTCCCCGTGGGGGTAGGCAGAGAGGATAGAGCGCCATACTCTTCTGTCCTGACATACAACTTTCGCTTCGTCTACATTCATACATCTTCGCATGCAAACTCGACGGTTGTTCAGGCTTCTAACAGGACCATCTTCCATTATCTGGTTAATCTGGTCATGCCACGTCTTCCGCGGTCGCTCTCTTGACATTTACAAGAAGATGAAAAATTTATACTAACTTTTAAAATAATATTAGTACTTAATTTATACAATATTCATCACATCAAATTCGACAAAGTGTACAAATATATAATAGTGGTCAAAGCATGAACATTAAGATAACGCAAATCAATGAGAGACTCGAGCACGTGCATGCAACATTGCCACTCGATTAATAAATTAATTATGAATGTATGTGTATGGAATGTTGAAATTGTGATATTAAAAGACTACATAAATTTTGGGAGAATAAACATTGTTTGACACTAGATATAGGTACTCTGCAATTTTTTTTAAAACTTAACCAGCCACAAGGATAAGTATCTGCATTTCATCAGGCCTTTTTATTTTATCCGGTACAGTAATAACTTCCATGGAATGATCCCATTATCATATAATACATACTTTAAAAAAATGTTTATCTAAAATAAATTTAAATAAAAAATATAATATCAAAATATAGGTCTACACCTATGTTCAAAACATTGCATTAAAAAAGACATGACACATAATTTTGCTTGTTTTAAAAATAAGATACATAATTAAAATTGGAATATTAATTGAAAAATGTTTAAAACAAGCAGGTAGGTATTGTTTGTATGATAATGGTAAAGTTTATCGCATGTTTTATATACAGATTGTAACAGATCTAGTCAACACTACTTTACAAGTGGGTTCCTGCCTTAATTATGAGTAGAGGCATGAAATTTTCGTATTTAAGAAATAAATGTGAATTTATGTGAAAATTTCATATAAATGCGAATAAAGAAATTTGTGTTTTTTTTATGAGAAAAAAAGCAATCAACATTACATCGAAACGCTAAACACGCCACTCGTGTAGCATCACAACAATTAATTAACCAAAATGAAGATCCCAGTGTGAAGGATAAATTGTTGGGTACAAATCGCTGCTTCCGTCCTTTGCTGAAGCAGCGTTACAGAACGTCTGGAGTCCAACCAACAGACGCAGAATGTTTCTTCAGCAAGTACAATGGTGTTGTGACGGACCGAAGAATGTTGAGATGAAAACAATGTTAGCTTTTAATTAATTTTATTTAAGAGTCAGTTGTCGGAGCTTTTGATTTTTTTAACCTTTAATTTTGCATTTAATAAAAAATTAACATATAATTTAATAATAAGTTATTTTATGTCGTAACTGCGAATTTTTTTAGAAATTAAAAAAAATGTATTTGGAATTTTTGTTTTTTATTTGCGAAAATTCCGTACTTCCAATTATGAGTCAAAAATGTTCAAGCAACCGTAACCTAATTATCAATAATTATAGAGATCTTCTTCCAAGGGGTCTTCTTCATTCAATTTTAAATAGAAAATATTCTTTATACTTCAGGTGAAATGTCAACAGTTAATGAGATAAGCGACAAAGTTTGCTTTTTTTCAATATATCTGAGTTGTTTACTGTAAAATGGACTATTATTAAAGTAACTTATATTGAATATGAAAAATTTATTTGCTTTCAATACAAGTCAAATAAAATAATAAAAAACTTGCAGGAATATGAATTGTATTTTTTGAAAGGTTTTAGTCAAATAATATGACTTGTATTTAAATGAATAACTTTTATATTCAATATAAGTTATTTTAATGACAGTTTCAACATTTTCAAGAAATTAATAAATATTGAAAAAAAAAATTAGATCATCTGTCTCAATTGTTGTTGATATAAGGACATTGTTGCTTGAACTTTTTCGCCTCATAATGAGGACAGGAATTTACCTACTAAGTATTGTGGACTAGCTCTGTTACACCCTATTTCGTTGATTATGTTTTTTAATGTTCAACTTCTACTATCTTTCATCCTTATGCATACAGGGTGTCTCATAGCTAGTAGCAAAAACTTCACTGATGGATTCCTGCATTGATAATGAGTCGAAAATGTTCAAGCAACCATGTTATGGAGATACGCGAAATCAAAATATGCATTTTTCCCATATTTCTGATTTTTTGCAAATAGTTCAATGATAGCATTACAGTAACTTCTATCTCTTATGAAAAATTCATTCGTTTTAATACAAGTCAGATAAAAACCTTGCAAAAATTGAAAATAATAAATGAATTAAATAATTAAAGAAGAAATATTATTACAGATAAGATTTAGATTTACATGTACGTAACTAAACACAGTTAAGTTCAATAAAATTAGGCATTACACTTACAATTTCTTGTCCCCATGGTTGGAAAACAAATTATTGCTTTGCTTGAAAAACGACAAATAACGCGGATAACTGGTTTGAAAGTTAAAACACAGGTGTGAATTGCTCGCCAATGGAACAGACAGTGCGCAATCACAAAAATGATTGGCTTCTCATTATTTCCTATTGTTTTATTGCTTGTGCATCAGTGGCGAACAAGCTTTTAACTAACAAAGAAAAAATAAAGAACCCCATAACATGTTTTAAAGTGAATTTTTAATTAGAACAAGTTTAGAAAAAATTAATGGGGAGACGCAAGGAAAAAATTTACCTGCTTAAGAAACATAGTCATCATCGTTATTCGAAATCAGAACTTTATATAGGGTATAAAGGTACAGGTTATATAGCTACTAGCAAAAACTTTGCAGATGGATTCCTGTCTTGATAATGAGTCGAAAATGTTCATTATAGAATCCACCTGAAAAGTTTTCGCTACTAGCTATGAGACACCCTGCATATAACAGTACATATTTATGTAAAAGTCCATATGAAGGGGTAAACAACGAGCCTTGCGGGCCCACGTGAATAAGAGTTGCCCAAGTAGGTAACTGGTGTTTGTTTCAATTTCAGCAAAAACCCTACAAATATGTAGCTAAATGACGGACCATTTATATTTGAATTTCAGTTTAAAATTAAATGGTTATTTTTACATCCTAGTGGTATACAAATAAACACGTAATTTTTATGTACAAAGCCATTTTTATATAATTTTTTTAATATAAAATATTTTGGAAATTTTTATTCATTTATAAACTGAAAATTTTCTTAAATTCAACTTAATTTTCTTTACAAAATGCCAATAAAAATTAAACGCAAATCATAGTGTGTTCGTGCAACCGGTAATTGAGCGCGTAAACAGCGTCATCTGATTGAGTTTTAGAGTGGGACATTGTTACATAGCGAAAAGAAACAACAACAAAAGTTTGATCCCTTTTATGTATTGTTTGCTTTTTATAGTTTATAAAAAGCAAATATATGTTTATAATATTTACGCCATCTGGTAGCGTTAGTGACGGACATTGTTACATGGAGAATAATGCTTTTTTTGCTTTTGCTTTTTATACCTTGTCATTTTTTGCGCACCTGGTAGCGTTAGTGACGGTTATTGATACAATGAGAATCGTGCATCTTTTGCCTCATTATTTTATATTTTATCATTATTTTCGCCATTTGTTATCGTTAGTGACGGACATTGTTACACAGAGAATTACGTATTTCAGTATCGTGGAAAGAAACAATCGCGTTATAAAACATTATTAAGCAAGAATTAATATCGATCTATTATCTATATAGGTATATCAAAAAAATATATGGTATTCGGCGATATATGTTTGAAGAGATGTTTGTAACCTTTTGATACATTTTGTTTTTTTCCACGTAATTCACGCTTTTTTGAGCTTTTCTCCGCAAGTATTTTGTAAAAAAATTATGAAAGGTAAACGATTTCCTCGTGAAAATTTAGTACACTTCATTTATTTCTTTCTCTTCTCTCCTTTCTATGCTCATTCGAGTGAAATTTGTTTTTTTGCGTATCTTTGTCGATTTTCAAAATTTTGAGATTCGAATCGGTGAAAAGATTACGTTGCACAAACAATCTAATTTTTCATTATTTTTTCAATTTTATTTCGATTTGACATATTTTTTTCAAACCTTTTTCGCAAGATTTTTTTTCAGCACATTTTTTTCTGAAAGTACAAAGAATATTTTAATTTTCAAAACAGATTATGAAAGACCAAAGACGGCGGCGTGAAATTATTTTTATTACAATTTTTTGTACTTCTTTTTTATGAACTTTTCTATCAACAAATGGTTTGATGAATATCTCGGCCAGAGTTTGAGATACCTATATATTTTGTGACTCAGAACGGGAAAACGGTTTATTTACGTTAACTACTAGGTTCACAATGGAAGAAACAACACATATTTTAATAAGTTTTTTTTTCTTCAAACACAGCAAAATTATTTTGTGGTGACGTTACAATTATACGTTACAATTATACGTTACAAAGCCTACAGTATGCTGGGATTCATACTTCGAACCTGCAAACAATTCAAAAATCCTCACTCATTAAAAATTTTATATTATTCCTACGTTCTCAGTCACTTGGAGTATGCATCTCAGGTCTGGAATCCACAACAGACAACATACATTGCGAGAATAGAACAAATTCAGAACAGGTTTTTGCGTCGCCTCAATGGTAAATCCGGCATATATTTCGACTCATATATGGAAGCAATGGATTTCTATAACATGAGAACCCTGGAACATAGAAGAGCACGAGCTGATCAAATACTACTTTTCAAGTTACTTCAGGGACATATTGACTGTCCCAACCAATTGGAGCTGGTTTCTCTCCACGCTCCATCAAGGCGAACCCGACAGTCCATGCTCTTCCATGTACCCATAAGCAGAACCTCTTATGCACAGAACTCATTCATCCAGCGAACATGCAAAGCATACAATGACCACTTCAATGACATTGATATATTTAATACCAACATCTCAGCTCTTAAAAATCGTATTTAAACCGCTTATATTATATTACTATATCACACACCACAGCCAAACTCTCATCACTCTTTACACATACCCCCATATCTGTATACAACGTCACGCACAGAATACATACGCACTCCACTCAGCCACAATCCCATACACCTCACTCCACTTCCCCCTCTAACTCCCACTCCTATCCCTCTATTTAATATATGTTCTCTTTATTGCTTGATTTAACATTTTATGCCGTGGATCTCTATAATTGGTCTACGAATTACCCAATACGTCATGTATTATTATAATAAAATGTATACTGTTGAGATTCCCAAAATAAAAAAATAAAAATAAAAATTATAATTTATAGAAATTAACTTTGTATGCACCACTTTTTTATTGAAAAAAAATTCAACATGTTTCAAAGCCATAGTGGTGTATACAAAGTTAATTTCAATAAATTATAAGTTTTATTTTATTTATCAAAATAGTATTTATGTCAAGTTAAAAAAGTAATGAAAAATAAATGCTCAGTTATTTTTATATTTGTCAGAGGAACAAATTTGTTTTAATACAGCTGATGATTTTAAGCAACAATATAATTCTTGGCGTGTTTTAGTTATCCTTAGTTATCATCGTCGCCGCCATAAGGACCGGAACCTGTGACTGGGTTTTATCAGTCGTCCACAATTTGTTCATTTAAAGAAAAGACTACTGGTGCATTTGTACCAGGCAGACATAAAATATATTCAATTAAAATGCAAAAATTTTCACGTTTAAGATTGTTGGTTCAGTGTTTGAATACTTCTACTCAACGAGTTTCCGTCGAAACATTTAGATTATTCCATTCGGTTACTTTTTGCGACGTGATGTAGTTAGAAATTAGTGAAAATTCGTCAAATACTTCTACGTGTCTATTGCAATCAATATATCATTTTTCAATCAACACACCGAACGCTTTTTGGAAGACTTCCCACGCAAGTATTTTTTTAAATCTGCCCAATAAAATATATCTAATTCTTTAGTAAAAAATGGTGTACGTACGGTAGTACGAGACATCTAATTGATAAAATAATTAACTTCTAAAAATTATTAGACATTGTATTCTATCATGGGTGGAAATGCGAACGTTACATTGTGTAATGTGATCACTTAAGCCAGCCGTACGATAGGTCGTAAGCCCTATCGTACGGCTGTCGTACACCCTGTCGTACACCCAAAAGACGTCTATACCCAATTTTCCATAAAAATACAGTTTCGTCTCTGTGAGACATCTATGATGTGCATTGATTGATTAATCCCTGTGACAAAAATCCAGTTCTGTTCTGAAAAATTTGGACATACTCAAAATATTCAGAACAGGATATATTTTCTTATTACCGTGGTTTATCAAACCTCCGAGAGTCGTAGGCTTATATCCGTTTTTAGTGGTATACGTGATGGATAATGTGATCGCGCATTTTTTCATATTTTTAATTTACTTATTTCTATTTTTAACCTAACCTAACCTTAATTTTTATCCAAAACTTCAAAGTAATCGTAAAGCATCTACCGACAACGACAAATTTGTCGACGAACAAATCGACGTTTTGTATAAATTTGTTCAATTTTTTTTAAATATTCGAAACAATCAACGGCGGCTAATCTGACATAGACGAATGCCATTATCAAATAAATATGCGATACGGTTAATTTGTAAACCTGTTTTCTGACGTTACGGTTATTTTAACAGCAAAAAAGTCGACAGAACGCGAGTCTTATATATTTCTTATTGATTTTTCTAAAAAAATCCACCTTCAAGGAATTTTCTCACATGTGAACTGGTTCAAAAACTCACATTTTTCGAAAATTTAAGCAGTTACAAAACAGCTGTTTGGTTGATAGACACATTTGACATAAGATTTTTTCCGCGAAAAATCTCGAGCCAAAAATAGATTCCGTCATTCTGTTCATATTTCTGTGAGTTCTTGTGGTATTATTGTTGATATTCAAAAATAATAAAGTTTATTTTGCGATACAGATTTTTATGTATGTGAATAGGTCCCTACCGAAATAATTTTTACTGAATATCTTGATCAGCATCTCTCTTCATGCATATCTCTGTGAGTTTATGCCATATTATAGACTAGCTGTTTGTACCCGGCGTTGCACGGGTTAAGTATCATGTTGAAAATTAATTTTGTGGGGGGAAAACAAAGCCTCTAATTAAAATTGGGTTAAAGGGAAAGACTGGTCCTAAAGAATAAGTATATAAAATTTGGGTCAGATCGGTCAAACGGTACAGATTTGCGTGGAAAATATATCAGAGGGCGGGGGGAGGGGTAAACGGTGAGGGGGGAAATGTCACTTATGTTACCTACCGGCTCCCTAAGACTACGTGCCAACATTTTAGTCAGACCGGTCAAACGATGTAGATTTGTACATAAAATATATCGGGGGGGGTGGTAGAGGGGAGGTTAAAATTCTGGTAATGGGTAATTCAGTATTCTACACATTTTTGCAAGTGTCTTTACCAACCTTCAAAGTCTTTTTTGTTATTTCTTAAATCATCTTCACGAAAATAACGCCGCATGACTTCGATGCACTGAATTTTCACTCGGGAGTATTCGTTATTTATTTCCGCAAAATATAATCATCACCATAACTTAATTTAGAAAATGTGAATACATAATTTATATAGGAAAGTATTTAAAATAAATATAACATCGTTTAGAATGTTCCAAATATTATATCATCATCATCATCTTCGTTTCGGTAGTTTTGTGCAAACATTCTCAAAAATGAATCGCTGCTTAAAATATAATAGATGCACTAAACGTTTTGTTCGGGAATACTTCTTATTTATTTCCGCAAAAATAATTATCATTACCATAGATTTCCTTGTTTTTTGCACTCATCATCGAGGATAGAACGCCGCGCGATATCGATGCTTTGAAGGTTCATTCGGGGTGATTCCTTGGAATTATTATAATCATCGCCGTCTTACACTTATTTGTTTTTAGTTTACACATCTATCCGTCAGTTCCGGCCCTCGCAGTTTGTTTTCATACTTCTTCACAAATTTTTCTTTTTATCAATTAGTGTTTCTGCTTCCAGACTACATACACCTCCCAACGGGCTTGCTTTCAACATGTTTTTTTTCTTTTTTTTCTAATTCACTTATGATTCTTTTACACCCATTCTTCGTAAACCAAAGTCCAACTACCTACCTAACATTCACCTTATTAATTTTCCTCTACTTTAATACCAGTTCCTTCGATATTCGATATTGAGTCTGTTGGCAGGCTAAATTTATTTATTTATTTATTAAGAGAATAGTGGGCTTGCTATCATCATCGTCATCTAAATATTCCACATTCAATTTTATTTTATAAGATGTATTTTTAAGAAAAAACACAATTTTATAAAAAACGCTTCATATACTTAAGACACAGATGATGTTAGGTAATGTAAGTCTAGTACTTGTCTCACACAAATGTATCGCACCACATCCGCGATGTATGTATTTTAAAGAAGAAATACGTATTATTTCTTAGATACAGATTGGGTTAGATTAGGTAAGGTAGGGTTAGATTTGGTTAGGTAAGGTAAGGTTAGGATAGGTTAGGTTAGAGAAAGTTCAATTGAAAATTACGTACAGAAATTTATTTTACAACATTAAAAAACATGTTTCTTCTGCCGGGCTATGTACGCTTCCATAGCAGAGTAAGCTATGCTGTCATCATCTTCATTCAACACTTGCATGTTTTACTCCCTATATTTAAAAAAAAATCTTATATACATATTCCTCTTCTTCTTCGTTACTTAACCAACAGTAACTCTGCCGCCAGGATAAATTTGCACGTATCATCGTGCAACGGGTACGCTAGGTCCAATATTAAAATACAGCAAAGAAATCATAAAATAAGTAGAAATATTTTTTTTTCTATTTCTTTTTGTATCCAATGTTGTTTTGTGGCCACATGCGTGATAAGCCTGACTGACTAGAAATAAAAAAAAAAAATAAGCCCATTAATTATCCATCCTATTTTAAAAAAGAGTCAGAAGCGAATGTCAACAATTTATTTGCAAGGAATTGTTGATCTTTAGAAGGTATTGACCTTTGGAAGATTGAAGATTGGAAGGAAGACACTAGAACTGAAAAAATAAAAAATAGAAAAAGGTGTCCAACAAGGTGACACAATCTCGCCTAAACTCTTCACGTTAGCCTTAGAAGATGTATTTAAGACCCTGAATTGGGATAAAAAAAGGTGTGAAGATAGATGGCATATATTTAAGTCACCTAAGATTTACTGACGACATAGTAGTTGTAAGTAATAATATCAAAGAACTAAGTATAATGCTAAAAGAACTACACGAAGCTTCGAGCAGAGTCCAGAGAACAAAACCATCACAATCAATGGTAATAATATTGAAATAGTAGATGAATATATATACCTAGGACACAAGATAAAAATGAACAAAGAGAACCAAACAGCAGAATTGCCAAGACGAATAGGAATGAGCTGGGCTGCTTTTGGCAAACTCAAACATATCTTCGAGAACAAAGAGACCCCAATTAACCTAAAAAGAAAAACCTTTGAATCGTGCATACTGCCGGTGATGACATATGGATTGGAGACTATGGCCCTTACAAAGAAAAGTGTAGAAAATATCAAATGCACGCAACGATCCATGGAGAGATCCATGCTTGGAGTAAGCCTAAGAGATAGAATTAGAAACGACGAAATTAGGCGAAGAACTAGAGTAGTGGATATCATGGATCGTGTAGCGAAGCTAAAATGGCAATGGACAGGACACGTTGCAAGACAGGATACTACAAGATGGCCTCCCAGAGTTCTGAAATGGAGACCTTGGGAAAATAAAAGAGGCATCGGAAGACCTCAAAAGAGATGGGCCGATGATATTGTCGCTGTGGGGGGAAATGGCTACAATTAGCCAACAACGGGGAAGAATGGAAAAATAAGGAAGTGGCCTATATCCAGCAGTGGAAAGACGAAGGGTGATGAAGAAGAAAGAAGAAGAAGGTATTGACTAAAAATATAATGATATTGTCACGGGTAGTGGCTAGAGAGGAATTATGCGACTTCGCAACGAACGAACAAACAAAACACGACACTGAACTTGCGCCGCAGCGTAGTAGGTATTTATACTCAAATGCTGGTATTTTCGTATTTTCTAGATTATTCTAGTGTTTAGGAGAAGGTTCCCGACGTTTCTCGATTGTTCCGGTCGTTTCTAGACGTTTCCCGAAGGTTGAAGATAATTTGTATACCGTTCTAGATCCTGCGATAGTGTTGTTACATATTGCAAGGGATTCAGATAATGCGCTTTTCTTTCGATTTGCAATTCCGTGATAATATTATTATTCCGACACTAATGATAGCAAAAAGGAGTGATACTAATGATAATATAAAGAAATGATACTAATAATGACAAAAATTAGAAATATGCAAAAATACAGAAGGAAAATTTTAATTTTTCAATAAATAAATTTGCTTTCTGCCTGAAGTACGAATATAAATCGGATCGTGAATTCTGTCGTCGAGTAGACAATGGAGAACATTCCACACTGTAAGTGGATACGGGGAACACGTGCGCGCGCAGCAAAACATAACGATATTATCTGCTCGCGGTGGACACTCTGGCTGAGATTTGACCGTAAGAAATGAGCTCAAAATTGATCCTATTAAAGGGAGCAAATCACAGAGCCGAGTGACCTCTCTCGGTCGGCCCCCTCCCGGCCGGGCGCGCCAGCCAGGGTTGCCACTAGGAAGGAAACATTAGTGAAAGCTTTTTAGCAAAAACCCGATTTGTAAATAAATAAACAATATTTTGAGTCGCAATTGTATCATGTACGCATCCTTGATGAATTCTTTATGACACAGGCTAAATTCGAAAGCGAAATATTGTTGAATTTGATTGACGGTGGGTTGAGCGTGATTACATGCTTAAGGAGTGTCCACAGACCACGTGGCCTGATCGAGGGGCGAGGGATTAGGTAGAATGCTACGCTGGGCTCCTTGGAGGGAGGGGGGGTCACAGTCGAGCTGTGTAGTTCTTTCATTTATTTTATGTGGTACAATTAAAACGGTACATATCGGTTTGCACATATCAATAATTTTAAAATAGTTTTAGTAGGTAAGAGAAAGCAGCACAAAATGTCTTCTGGAATTGATAGGAAAAAAGTACGTCCCACTCGGGGGGAGGGGTCAAAGCAAAAGCCACGTTAGGGCTACATGAAGGGGGGGGAGGGGGTTAATGGAACCACGTGGTTTATGGACGCTTCAAAATGACATTCCGCCGAGAATCACTACTTGTAGATAATACACGGTGTTGACCGTGGGACCCGCGCACTCGTTGCATAGCATGATAATCTACAGCACATTACCAAATTGCATTTATTGATTTATTGATTGACGATAAATAAAGTTCAGAACATTATTTATAATTTATTTTACAATATTTATTTAACTTGTAATCATGTCATCTTCAAAATGTTCACATAATATTTATACTTTGTACTCTAATGGCACTCTAGGACATCCCTCAGGGTCAATAACGACCTGTTAAAGGTTTCTTCTGGTTTGCGTCTTCTGGGGTATTTTTTTATTATTATATATTAAAATATATTTTATTATTATATATTAAAAAACCGTGTTCTTACGACCTTTCTGGCCGACGTTTCGGATCCCACTGCAGGGTCCATCATCAGGCCTGATGTGTTGTTATGAGTGCCCTGCTTTCAGTTCTGCTTTGGTATTGCAAGCCAATACTTAATCATGGCAAAATACCCCAGAAGACACAAACCATAAGATTCTGAGCGGCCGTGAAAACATAATAACATTCTTGCTAACGGTCTGTTTGTTAAAAAAATGTTGCTAATTTTAATAACCTAAATTATATATTATATAAAGTGTTCGCGCCAAGTTAGTCGTTAACTCAATATTATGAATAAAAACACTTTTTTTTGTTTTCCCCACAAGCTTTATTTTAGATTATCAGTACTACATGTTTCAGAAACCTCCGTTCATCGTGAAAATAGGTTAGACTTTAAACGCTTATATTTTAGAACGTATACGGCGCTGGTGGAAGTTAATGGTGTCAATGGTTTGAGGACAGATGTAGGATTTCTTTTTCAGCCGAGAGGGTTGCGTAAGCGGCACGAATTGGCAATTGTATATTCAATGATTTTTCATTCATTCATTTAAAGTTCTTTAATAAAAAAATATTTTGAAACTTTATTTGTTGTCATTATGTCGTTGGATCTAATGTCGAGTAGGCCTTCTGTCGTGGACATTTTGCTGTTGGACCAAAAGCCCGTGGACCTTTTGTCATGTCGCGTTTTCTTTCAGAGTATGCGGGGAGAAGGCCTGTAGAACGACCCGGAAGAACACGGAGAAGACTCTTCGAAGAAATATGAAACGATCAATGGCTCCGAGTGAGAGCGCAGGACAGAGAACAGTGGAAGAGTGCTGTTCAAGCGATAGGCCCCCTATCTGATAAGGATTAAAAAAGGGATGAAAATAAAGAATGTAGTACGTTTGGTACAAGGTGTACTCATATTTTCCCCGCTTCCTACCCGCAATCCTCAGTATATTCAGTCTAAAAACGTCACCAAAAAGTCAACACGTTTGCCGCCAAGGCATCTCTGTTTTGCGGCATATAATTCTGTATTGTGGACATAACATTTTAATAATAAAGTAATTGCTTGTATAAACCCAAGTGAAGTGAATATTTGTGGTACGCCCCACCTTACTGCTATTCTAACTGGTTACATTTTACAATTATTTGAGATTTGTATCTGATTGTATCGAGGATTAGTATACTGAGATATAACTCTTGTCTATACCGATGGTTTTCCGTCGAATTGCAAAAAATCAGTTACAATCGACACAACAGATACACATCTCAAATAAAGGCTAATGTGTTACCAGTTAAAATACCAACACTAGCAAGTGCCCACAAACTTTTATACAGTCCAATTTTTTCTAACTTGGAATGAGGCGATTTACTTTCCGCGTACTGATAAAAAACCTAGTATAAGGGTTACTTTTAAAATGAAACCGTTTATTGGCACCACAAACCAGAATATGGCGACCCTATGTGTGTGTATTTGATGTGTAAACGGCACCTATTAATCAGGGCTGTCGCAGTAAGTGAAACGAGCCACACTGATTAAAATTAATTACCAGCGGGACGGGCACGCGCCCTGCGCGGCCGGTCGCCGGATTGTGCGGATTCGTCGAGATTCACACTTTGCAATTTGCAACTGACGCCGAGTAAGATATCGATTTTTAAAAACCTGGTGAGAATGGTTTTTAAATAATGCGGCACAATTCTAACTTCAAATTAAATCACTGATAAATTACAATTCAATTAAATAATTTTAACTTTATTAATCTAATTTAACTTTACCGGATGTGATTCTGATGATGTAATTTCTCTTTTCTGATTTTTATCTCAATGAGTACAGTGAATTTACAGATAAATTTCATACGGCGATCTTATTGGGACCTACGCACCTAGATTGATAAATATTGGGACCTACGCACAAAACGCACAGTATACGATTGGACCAATTTGGCTAGATTAATCTATCTAAAAATTGGAATCAGAATTAAATGGCCTAAAGTGAAAATTTAAAGATGTGGCAGCAAATAAAACACAACATTGTTAATTCTATCTACTGAATTAATATTGATTTCAACAGTGTTTTTAGATTTTATGTCGGTATAATGTTTTATGCTGCTCTTCTTGGGTAGCAACAAATAAATGTAGGGATCAGATGATATTACTAAATATTTAATTAAATCACAATTTGTGCGAACGTGAGTGACCCAATCCGACATAATTTACATATTTTTAAATTTCTGAAAGGTTTTTATCATGCAATTTAATTGTAATTAAGCGAATAAATTTTTCACGGTCGATTGAAATGATATTTAAACGTTTTGCAAATAATAAGCTAGAAATATTGGTAAAAAATTCAAATTTTGATATAGCGTATCTCCGTGTCTACTGATATTAGGTGATGGTTGCTTGAACATTTTCGACTTATAATCAAGGCAGGAATCCACCTGTGAACTAGCTCTGTTTACACCGAGGATAATATTATTATTTTTATTATTATTATATAGTCGGTAGCAGCATAACTTAAGTTTATGCTTACTACCCGCCGCTGGCATTTATGTACGCTTCAATTATTCAATTGCGTCCGTATGTATTGTGTAATTGTGTACAAAAAATTTGATTCAAGACAACGTCTTTCAAGAAACTCGAATCAAACATGTTAATCTGCCCTTATTCAAAAATAATATTTAAGTAAGTCGATATTGTCGTTTCTAACATAAAAATACACAAACGTACCTACATAACCTCACTAGAATTATTTTAAAATTCAGGTAAAATACATTAAAACCGCCCGACACCTACGTGAGTATTACTTTAATTTCTATGTGCGGTTTGACAGACACCTTGTTTTGTTACATTTATCGAGCGAAACAAAAGTCAAACACAAAAAGGTACCGCTTCACGAATGTGGAAAAAAATATATCTGGTGAAAAACTCGACGAAAAACGACCACTGCGTGCACCGATCGCGAGAAATGAAGAATTACTAGAATTACTGTTCAAATTATAAACCATTGACGTCGGGCGGTCGGTTATTTATTTAAGAGCTGAGCTAGTTTTAAGAAACGCAAAAGTTAAAAAAAAAAAAAAACTAGTAGCCCGTAGGTTCCGAGCATGTGCTCCCAGAGGGAATCTGATTGCACGTTAGGCCATGGCTGCAGATGCGAGGTGTGCCGATATTAGTGTACATATAAAGAAGGTATAACATACATAAATATATACATTTAAAAAATAGATTGTAAGCAAGGTAATGTGTGTCCACTCGTGTACACAAAATAAGACATGACGAGATGTATCTAAAATGCATCACATAGTAGCAAAAACGTCGGGGGAGTCTTTTTCATTCAATTTTGAATAGAAAATATTATTTATAATAGAAATAATAATAAGCAACATCAAACATTGCATTTTTTTCAATATTACAGACTTAATTTTCCTGCGACTATGTTATAATTTTTGATTTGATCGAAACAGACATACCTACGCTTTAAATATTCTAAAATTTGTTAGCTATGTTTATGCAACCGCGTATAGTATATAAATATTGCGACTTTTAAAACTGTAAACTCCGCAAGCATGTAGCCAATACGGTCCGTAATAAAACCCAAACGCCACAGTAAAATGATTTCTAAGTAATAAAATCCGATTTTTTTGAAATTTGGGATAGACGCTATATGCGAACTTTTTTTGTCCCCGGGTGAAATTTATCATTAGTCCATGGTAATTTTGAGGAATCATAAAGTGATGTCGCTTGTCAACTCGTCTTCGGAAGGTATTCGGTAGTACGTGGGAGTGTCGCGGTGCCACAATTATTATAATTAAATTGTAAATACGAAATCAGGACAATCTTCGGAATCACAAGGCTGACACGAGGCGCCGGCGTGGCGGCAGCGGGTTAACTGTTTGTGACATTTTGTAGGTTTAAGCGATTGCCCGATATAAATAATACACTTAGCACGCGCCCAGCACGCGCCCAGCACGCGCCCCCGGCACGCGTCCCGCACGCCCGCCCCCCGCGGAACACGAACGCGCTGACCGCATTCATCATCCATATTTTTGTATTTTTATTGTGTATTTTTCAAAAAAATGTCAACTTATATTCGTGCCAAAGCGAACAACACGCGCGGAAAGATCCAGACCTCCGCAATTTAAATTTTAATATACGCAAGGGCCGGTTGTATCAACTTGGTTTATAGCGAAAGTTCGTTCAAAGATATCGATTTTTCCGGAAACCGATTGACTGGTGGAAAACGCAAAAATCTACGCTTTAAACGAAAGATACTATAAATCAATTTGATAAAATCGCCCCTAACTCGTCCATATTTTCATATAATTTTATACATTAATGAAATAAAATTTTAATTGATCTATTACTATTGACTTTGCAAAACAAAGCAATCTTTGTGACTCCTCCCACAAACTTATTTTGAACTAAATCCTTCACCCGAGCGATGCTGGGTACGAACAGCTAGTTTAATATATTAATTTTGTTTATTTCTTCATTACATTACAAAAATGCACATACTTTATATATTGTTGAAATATTTTCACAAAAACACTTTTTTAAGTTTAGATAATTACGCCCCTACTAGATAAAACCTATACTAGTGCAGTTATATAATTCAATTTTATAGTTTTTTTTATTCTAGATTAACACAAGTATAAGAAAATTAGTTATAATACGATAAAACCTATACTAGGACAGTTATATAATTCAATTTAACAGTTTTTTTTTATTCTAGATACACAAATATAAGAAAATTAGTTATAACACAATTTTTTTTAAAAGATTGATTAAGTAACAAGAATAAAGAGGTAGATTAAATAACAAAAAATGTTAAGGTAGATACAATAGCAAAATTAAAGATATACCGTAAATAAGCATACGTCCAACACATAAAATACAAGTAATTTTTCTACAAGACGGGTTCAAAAGCAAGGCCGCCATTCTGCAATTGAATAATTGAGATGTACATATTTGTAACCGGTCTTATAGCCATGTCGGAGGTCTAAAATTGACATGCTCTTGATAAAATGCTTCTAAAATGTGTCTTCAAGAGCAGTTATCAATGGTAAAACTGCGACAATTGCCAGATACACGACGCGCTCTATTTTCGTCAATCGCAAGGCGGCAGTTTGGCTTTTGAACTTTTTACATATTTACATGACATTCTACTTTGAGTATGTAATATAATAAAACCGTTAGCATATTGAAAAATGTGTGCAAACTATTTTCCTTATTCGGTTACCTACAAACCATGTCCCACGGTCCGGCGGATTTGTTAGCGATGGATATACGAAAATGGGTTGTTTTTCGTGAAGTATTTCGATTGGATACAGCGCGAACAAATAAACGGCGAGATACCTTTCCAGTTCCAGATTGAGAGCTTAGGTAGAAAAGACCCGCTGCCGCACGAGATAACCTTGGCATCAAACATAATAATTCCGTTGTCTGTCTGTTCGTCCGTAACTTCGTGTAACGTCCGTAATTTAATTCGAATTCACGGCTAAAAAAACAAATTAAAAGGCCGGAGATGGTGCATCAACCTCGGGTTAGCAAACCCGAAGCGGCTACTTAAAGTGTGTTGCTACCGCCGCGCCGCCTCTCCGTGGACCGACAAAAATATACTATTAATATAAATGTATACTAGGCTTAGCAAAGACGCGAACCATACCATTTAGGGGTTTTAGTACCATTTTGACGGGTTGTATAGTGCCGAATAAATTCGTGAGTTGATTCTGGCGTTTCAATTACAATACCGAAATCCACAGCAGAAGAGAGCAAACATTACGACTGGCGCAGCCGATCAAAACATCTCATGCACGTATTTATTTATTTATTTTTATATTATCACAATTTCTATTATGACACTATTTACATAAGCTTATAATACCTCTATTTAAGAGTACAAAAGGCTTATCATGTACGTACTAAAAAAATGCTTTTCTAAAACAGCGACGTGCTCAGTACATTAAAATAAGCACTACTTAATTACAATTCCTGCGAAATAAATCGAAATAAGATACGCATAATATTAATATCACAATTATTAATCATTTCGTGGCTACAGATAGATTTTTACTGGTTGTTCTGTACAGTGGGCCACTGACGAATCTGTTACTAGTTTATATGTTTTTATTATTACAGTAGATCATGAATTTGTTTCATGTTTGATTATTTTATGAACAGGGAATAAAATAATATCAATAACATAATAACAATAAAATTGATTCTGCCGATACCTTTCGCCAGCTGAAACTAGTAGTTGAAGAAATCAAATCTTAGTTAAAAGTGAAATGTTTATTTTGTATTTTTAATATAATGGTTAACCATCAAGAAACGTCAGAAAGTTTTAAAATTTTTATAATAATAAACATTATAATTATATTTATTATCAATAATTTTTATTTTAAACAACAGCACACCACGCGCGGTACACATAACCGATACTACGCGTCAACTGACGTCGCGTTTAGTGCGTTGTTGCATTACTATCCAGCGTGAAACGGTCACAATACTCCCACGCATAGACAGCGATAACGCACACATTACCGTGTATCGGTATACAATAAATTCTTGAAGTGCCATAACCAAAAAATCCACCCGTCCGATCCATTAAGGACCTGAGACTTCTCAAAAGTACGTCACTGCCAACCGTAGCTGAAATGCACAATAATGATCATATAATATTTTATCAAATAAATATTTAATTAGCCTGCTTTGACATAACGAAACAAAACCGGTATCTCAATACATGGTTTTATCTATCTAATCCAAATACGATAATTTTGTTGTCTGTCTGTCCCGTAAGTCCGTAATTTCCTCTTGAATTCACAACTAAGAAAACGAAATTACGCGACTGGAGAAAGAGTCGAACCTCGAACGCGCGGACGTGGTAAATTACCCAATACATCGCTTATTATTGTAAGGGATTAGCTAAGACGCGAACCATTAATTTACGCCCCATACGTTCGATGTTGTACAGCCTTTTTATTTTATTATGTCTAAATAACACTTAAATTATACTAAAAACAAAACCTGATAATTCTATAATGTCAAACTTTTCACAAAAGATCAAAAACCTGTAACTTCTTCGCCTTTGTAAAACTTAAAAACATACGAGTGCTAATAAATAAATGAGGGTAAAAACTAATATACATGATTTTTTATTTTGATTTTATATTATGTAGTTATTCTTATATAAAAAATGGAAATATCATGTTCTGATCCAATCTGATAAAAATATCACGATTTCTTTCGGTTAAAGCTTTCCTTTCTCGACGTTTCTTTTTCTTCACTTCAGTATTGAGTGCACCAACAATTAAATGCTTGAAAAACAAAAACTGCAAATCACGCAACTCACAAACAAAATCGTATGGACGGAAATTTTCGACATTTTTCGAAGCGTCTATTTTTACATTGACGAATCATGCTGTAGGCATCTGACAGATGTCAAAGACAAACAGCCCAACCGTAGACAACAAAGTACTTGTATACAGCATGGACAACCCAGGATTTAGGCCAATAAAGCAACAAGTTCTTTTTAAATATATTTTCACTCATGGAAATATCATGATCTGCGTGCAACTCCCAACTTCAGAGGCAATTTACTACAAGAATAGTCATGATTTGAACCACACCTAGTTTAAGGGGTGGTGAAATTTATGGTATTCGGTCGAACGACACACATAACTTTTTTTTACAAAAAATGGAATTATAATTTTTTTAATATTAATTAATATAAATTAACTTTGTTTAAACCACTTATTTATTGAAAAAAATCAACATGTTTCAAAGCCAATGGCTTCTTCATCAGGAAAACAAAAATAATATTTAAAAATTGAAGTATAGATCAAAAGTTATATATGGAAAATAATAATATAAAGTACCTAATTAATATGAAAATAAATTTAAAAGATAACTATTTGCAAAAAGGACCTGATTATTTATAATATTCAATTTACTATTTACACTCTTTCTTATTTCCAAAATTTCTAATTTATCAAATTGTGATTCTGTATAATTTGTATGTAAAATTTGTAAACCCTTATTAATATCAAAAGAATGACCCGTAGCCAAAAGATGGTTAAAATTTTTCAAGAAGAAGTTATAATTTTTTGTTCCATCACTCAATTATGTTCCGTGATTTTTCACGGGTGAAGGTATAGGCAGTTATAAGTATTTAACAGACGATTCGGCGAAGATTCTAATTTTAACACCGCGCACCGCTGCGAACCCATTTCCAAGCACGAATAAAATATTCTTGGTAACGGTAACGAAGCAATATTGAATTTTTCATCTTCCATTAACATTTATGCCCGTCTCGCCGCTGACTATATTATTCGGAAAAAAGAAACCGAATAATTCATAAACGACGCCGCATACATGCATAATACTGCTTCGTCGCACCGCCACCGCTCCGCCCGCCTGGCGCCCCGGCGCGGGCGGTGGCGATACTTGAAAGAAAGTAGGTACACAATTTTCCTCGTGACGCGACTCTATCACGCACGTCCACCTTCCGGAACCTTCTAGGTTCCACGACAAAAATTCAACAGAAATTTGGTCCAACGACAAAAGATCCACGACAAAACGTCCGCGAACTTTTGGTCCTACGAAAAATAGGTACACGCGACATTAGATCCAACCAAATACAACAAACAAAATTTCAAAATGTTTTTATGCAAGAGCCTTAAGGCTGGACGTTCACTGCAAATGCATATTTCGGCGTTTTTTTTTTTACGAAAATGTGGGTTATTATTATTAATTTATATGAAAATGTATACTCTATACTGCATTTTTTTAGAGCAAAAACTTAGACAGAAACCTTTGTTATTATATAAAAGTAATAAACTGTACATTATTTACAATAATTAATAAAATATAAGCATTAATCGACAGGCCGCGGCCAAAAAATCGTTTTTAGTGTCCTAAGTGTCCTAGGCGGCGCTAATTTTTAATGAATATTAAATGTACGCATATGTTTCTTTATACGTATAAAGTATACTTCATTATTTAGAATCCGTACTAAGGAAATTAAGAAATATTCAACATGAATAAAGTTATAATGTTTTCAATTTGTAAGAATTTTTTACGTTTTTTGTTGCTTTTAATATGCTTTTTATTTATATAAAGAGATGATTTTAAACAGTATATTCTATTCGTTCCCGTATTTTGAGGCTTTACTCACTTAATAAAAGTTAGTTTTCTTTAAATAAAAACACCTTAATTGATATTTAAAAATAAAAATTCCAAAGTATGAAATGTGTCAATAGATGACGTAATTATAAAACAGAATGCCGCCGGTAACGGCAGTATACATTCTGATATAAATGAATAATAAAAACCCACATTTTCGTTATAAAACGTCGAAATATGCATTTGCAATTAATGTGCCGCCTTAAGAGGTTACGTCGTCCTGGGAGCCTGAGATTTAAGTCAAAATTGGCTGATTTTCACAAGGTGATTTTTTAAAGGAAAAATCGTTAAGGTAGGTACATATAAAACTATTATTTTACTGGAGAATTTTGAAAAAATAAAAATGGCCGCGTCATGTCCATCCCCTCTTGCGAACTCGTGAAAAATCACGTGGAGCTTCTCCGCCGTGACAGAGATGCAACTTGCCCCGGTACACTATTGGCAATCGCCTATTCCGTTGCCACTTTCTTTTTTTAAACTATGGAAATGGAATTATTTCTCACTGTATGCGCCTTTTTGGGGCAATTATGAACGAATTATGATATGTTATGAATCAATTATGATGCAATTATGAGAAAATATGATTCTCTTTCACAAATTCTTAAAAACGTACCCGATCAAATCAATAGACGAAAATATTGCACATGTACAATTTTTCGCGAATTATAACAAAATATACATATTAGGTCAGGTAACGCTAAACAAAAGTGCAGTACGTGCCTTCAACACATTTATAGAACTTCCTAGCCCCTTAACTTCCTGTGGCAGTTACACATATGTACTGTCCTTTTGCTTAAGGGGGGGGGGGGGTAAGGTTAATTCGTACAAAAAAAGGCATGTTTTTGTGAATTTTTTGTGAAGACACAGTTAAAATCTCTTTATTAAAACCAATGGTACATTAAAGTATGATATTTGAAGAATATTGTGTAAAATTTTCAAGACGAAATATTAAAAAATACGGCAATGGCAGCAATTATTCGGACGTGTCTCGGAAAAAAGTAGAATTGCGGTGTCCATCATAACTTGGTGCTAAATCATCTGAAATCAAAAAATCAAAGTTCATTCGTTAGATAATAGATTTTAGATAATAGGGTTTTTTGAAATTTCAATTTTTCAATTTTTTGGAACACTTTGAAGGGAAAAACGCAATTTTTTGCGAAAAATATCGACTAATTTGTTATTAAAAAATAAAAATTAATAACAAATTTAAAAAAAACTCGACAGCGTTACCTCGTAAATTATGTACAGAAATAGTATTCAAAATTTCAAAAGAATCGGTGCAGTAGTTGTGAAGTTATGATGGACACCGACTTTGAAAACGTGAGATGTGGGGAAAACGATTTAAAGTTTTGCACACTGTAAAATTCAAAATAAAACTCAACACTTATTTTATACTTACACATAATCGTCGATGCCATGTTCACACGGCAAAGAGCGTTCATCATCAGCATCTGTTTGTCCTTGTCTACGCAAAACTCTTCTAATACAATAGCACGTTCGGTAGTCCTGAGGTGAGCGCGTCCCTTAGCTGCCCGAGCAGGTATAGAAAATCAGTCTGAGTATCGCTCAAATGTTCATAATTTCGTCAATTTTGCTCCGATTGACTTGAAATTTTGACACAATATTCTTACGATGTTATACATTCATTTAAAAAATTAAAAATAAAATGCAAAAAAAAAGTTAAAAACCTTACCCCCCCCTTAAGGCTGGACGTCTATAGCAAATGCATATTTCGGCGTTTTTTCGATAAAAATTTTCAGAATGTATATGGTAGAATACATTTTTAGAACGATAACTTAGATGGAACCTTTGTTCTTATAAATATGTATATAAGGAATAAACTGAACATTAATTATTTACAATAATGAAAATATAGACAGCAGCAAAAAATGTTTTCAGTATCTTAGAAATCATCAACAGTTACTGAATATCTATATGTACGCAGATTATGATTTCTTACTAGCATAAAGTTATTATTATGATGACAAAACTGTACTAAAATAATTAAATAAGTCATAAATTTGTAATATGCAAGAAACTTTTACTTTTTTTGATGATTTTAAAACGCTTTTCATTCATATTAAACAATATATTGATTGTATTTACTCCCGCACTTCCAAGTCCTCAACCACTATTTAAAAGTTATTTATTATTACTAAAAACACGTTGATTATTATTTTAAAATAAAAATTCCCAAGTATCAAATAAATACGTCAACAGCGCACTTTAAAATCAGTTTGATTTCAGACATCGCGAAAGGTCGCGAAATTTTCGTCCATAGTCTGATCAGCAACTTTTTTGTGATTTTTGTGATGAATTTACGAAAGAATATATTCAAAGATTTCTTCTTTTTCTTTTATTAGATCTATCGAAGAAAACTTCGACTTCTGGGATGACGAGGTCCAGCTATCCTTCCATCTTTTAGGTGGGCGCGGTCCAGAGGGGATTTCATTAGCTGCTGTATGCACGAGTCTGTCATTGTCCATCCTGGCTACGTGATCCCTGAATGAATGAATACTGAATGATTTCGTCACCAGTCATGAAAAAAAAAAACATTTTGAAATTTCATTTGTTGCCATTATGTCGCGCGGATCCTTTGCCGTTGGACCAAACATCCGCGGAACTTTCGTCGTGTCACGCTACGACAATATCGGAATCAGACGTTCGCAAATACGGCGCGTGTCATATAAGTCGCGTTCAGCACACACAGTGTCTAATTTAATCTAATGTAACGAAGTGGGCCATCGTGAATGTTTGCTTTGGAAATGTATTTGGAAAGTGTTGAAATTGTATTTATACGTACAATATTTACCTAACGCTTTTATTGATGTTGAAGTTAACACCACTAATGCACAGCGATACAAATGATGCACCGCTTACGCAAGCACAATTTCGCTAAATCTCTAAAGTAGTTTAGTCAGAAGTATCACGATATATTTTATCTTTTGTAATATCTCAAAATAAACGTGACACGTGTCCATCTAGCGGGCGTTTCGGAATTTATTTCGAGGCTTGTAAATGCTCTTCCGAACGTGGAATTGAAAGACAAACCTAATAAATAAAAATATATTCGTTACATGCCTCAGTCACACGTATCATACCACCCTCAAATAGAATGTTTTTCCGGTAAAGTCAGTTAAATAATGTTATATTTTCCGCCTGGCGGGTGAGGATTCTGACCATTACTAAGAAACTACGGGACTAAGGACGGGTTGTATCAAGTAATATAGTAGTATAGTTGTATCTATATATTAATTACTCCAAGCAATGTCGTTTCTGCATACTGATAATTTCTGTTGCCAGTTTAAAAAAAAACATTTTAGAGTACATTAAAAAGATTAAAAAATATAGGAATACGAACAAACTGATATCAAAAAACATCCAAATCCAAATTATCGAAAATTAAAATATCGGAATTTATAGATTTTAAAAAATATTTTCGTGGAATCCGTGTATTCAAAACAGCCAACATAATTGCAGTCAACGAATTTTTGTGCTGGCCATACCACAGAATAACGCTTTATGACATTGACAGTGAGTATACGTTTACGCTTTTCTTTTTATTGTTTTTGCATTAATCTTGCTTCAATAAACATTCAAAACATTTATTTATTACGCTTTATATTTTATTTAAACTGCAAAGTGAACTTAACCTTAGATTCATAAACGTTAACCTCAAAAGTCTCACAGCGCGTGGCGCGAATGTCATTTTACGTGTTATTTTCTCCGTATTTATGCATAAATATTATTATTTTTCAGAATTCCGATGGAAGACTCAACATCACAAACCGGCAATTTGATAATGCGATTCGAGTTCACAATATGAATGAAGAAATGCCAGACGTAGACTGTCAAACATAACAGAAGAGGAATGTGAAAGAAGGAATGCTGACCAGCGGGAACGTAAAAATGCTAGGCAAAGAGTGTATGCTGAAGGAAGAAATGCGAAATCTTATTTTAAATGTGCCATTAACAATTTTAATTCATGGCCACGGAGAGTACTGTAGATCATTGCAAAGCGGTTCATTTTGATGCTGAAATGAGTCTAAAAATTTTAAGGATTTTATTCGTCAGTACAACTGTGCTAATGCATTTGCATCTTTCGGAGTGCAAATAAGTGACATACCAGGTGTAGGCCCTTATTGTTTACGTCTAGAAGTTTGCAGAGTGATGGAGAGGTGCCGGCATATGCGCAACTATATGTTTACGATGCGGATGAAGCAGTCAGGGTACGTATGAGCCATCCGTCTAACCTTAGATGTCAACAAAATATAATGGAAACTATTGATAATGTCATCCGTCGTGTAAGTCCATATGCTCTCCAATACAAAAGGTTGAAAGAAGCGGTTGAGGAAGAAGAATCTATAGTTGCAGAGCACGGGGGCCAGATGCGGAATATTCAACTACTCTTTACGCGTTCTTCGTTAGATGACCAAAGAAGGTATAATGCTCCATCTAATAATAATGAAGTCGCCATTGTGTATGTAGCAGATTACGAAGGTAGGTTACCGCCAAACGTAGATGTTGCTGTTCACCCTAAGAATGTAGGAGGTCTCCAGCGTATTAATATGTTATCAAAACATTTAGATCCGATGGTTTTTCCATTGTTATATCCATCAGGTGAATTTGGTTGGACTCTACAGCCTTAAATAATACAACATTAACTGCATGGTTTAAACTTAACCAACAAGATAATGAGGCATGTAATATTAAGTATCAGGATTTACCTAATTTCTATGTTTTTTCCAGCAATAAGCAGTGGAAGAAGA